>JAKSZP010011173.1:0-44602 GCA_022478985.1 Massospora cicadina
CAGCCGCTGCCTGGTTGTGGGCTTTTTGTGCTGCTTTGTGTTGTTTGTGTGTAACTGAGTCCATGATGGAGTAAAGTCCATCTTCACCCCATCAGAATGGGTGGTGGCCGTCAGTCATTCTGGCGAAGTTTTTGTTACTTTCATCCATGGCTTCCTCATATTAGTCTGCTTCCATTAAGCCTTCCTTCACAGGGCATGCGTGTTTCTTGTGTCCAAATGAACCACAGTAGTTGCATATAGGCGGTGCGCGTTCCAGTGTAACCTGGAATGTCGGATGACTGTCCCCTATCTGCAAAGTGAAACTCTGCTGTGCGAGGGATTTTTAATAAGTCATCTTCCACTTTGGGGAATGGGTTGATCATGGTGATAGCTTTGCCTGTGCACAGGGTTGGCATCAGGCGAAATTGTTGTAATTCAAGTTGCATAATTTCTCGGTAGGCTATGAGCCCTTTGTGGAGCTCCTCCTCAATTACCTTGCAGAGAAGGTTTGTAGGGAGCAAGGCAAATGAGATGAACAAAGTTTTCGCTTTGTTCCATCTGGTGCGTGAAGTGTACACTATTTTTTTGCCCTATGGAAGGGCAATTTTGACGCAAACTTTTGCTGCAGCCTCCGCTTCTTTGACTGTTTTGAAACCAATATCAATCCAGCTATGGCCCATGTTGTTGGTGGCAACATATACTGCATGGGGGAAAAGGGAGGGCTGTGCCTCGCATGTTTTCTCCCACAGAGTCAGGGACTCATCCCCAAGGAAGAGTCGGAGCCTGTGCTCCACCTTTGAAAGGGGTTGGTTACATTGGATGTACATGTATTGATTTTGTTTTATAGTAAATACCATAAACCTGACGGTGTCTGAGTTTGTGGTTTCTTGGTGGCTTGAGTTCCTGGTCCCCCTCCAGGGCGTTTCTTGCCCTTGGGTGCACCGTTTTGCGCACCTCTTGATGCAATTCTCTCCCAGGTTGTATTATATTTATTATTAAAATTGCCCATCTCTTCTATGTGATTATCAAAATTGCTGTTCAAATCGAATTGTAGTAACTAAAGTGATTATTATGGGAAAGAAAAGCCTAAGATTAATATGAAACAATTGCATAAAAATGTCAATGACGCTATCCAGAACGTGGTAACTGTAGCACGGAGTCCTAAAGCTAAGTTTACCTGAACCAATATTGCTATGCTCATTAAATTACCAGATGCCCACATTAAAGCTGAAAAATCTTTAGCCAAATATATCACTGCCATTATTGTAGTTGGCAATTACTCAGAAATACAAATTATAAGTAATATCAAACCACATACCGCTGAGCCCCAACGCCCTTGTTATCTGCCTTGACACATACCCTACTCTGGGATGAGGAAGATGCTACCAAAGATGATCCCCCGATCCCCCCTCCCCTTTCATCATGGAAAGATAAGCAGTCTCCGCTGCCCACCTGGTTGGTTGTTTCGTTTGATGTGTTTCATTCAATCCGTTCATTTGGGCGTTTGTTTGAATCAATTAGATACATTTTTTAGTTTTAGTTTTTAGTTCAGTAATATCCATCCCCTGGTTGGCTTACCTCAGTTAAATAAAAAAAAATTTAACAAAGAGTATCAGAGCTGTGGCGGATAATTAACCGTGATCTTTGGTATTATGAAGCGTCAAATAATTAATAGAGTTTTGTCACAAGTTCCCACACCAATTTGAGCTCATTAGGGGATAAGTAAGATGATTTGGTTATGCCAGAGATAATAGATTCCAGCATAGATCTAAACAAATGCCATGTCTCAGGAAACTATACCAATATATGATTGGAAAGGTGTCCTGGGTTTGCATAAGCTGAAAAGAATATAACCTACTAGTGACCATGTAGGTTAATATAATGTACTAGTAGGAATAAGACTTAGTATCTTAGTTTGGAAAATGTGTGTCTAGAGAGAATTACATAGTGAAATACATTAAATTATGATAGAGAAATTCTGCCATGTAATAAAGACATCCCTTTTATCATGTGTAATTCTATATTTTAGTGTGTTTGTTACAAGGGACATAAATCTATAATTGCTTTGTTGTTATATTAGAGTGCCTAAAAGCTGTACTACTATCCATTTTTACTCTTACTAAAGCGAGCAGCCAGAGAATTTTAATAGTGGTGTTCACTACAGGGAGCCCACTAATCAAACTTGACAGCTCTCTGTATTATCTGGAACCATGTCAGGTCCTTTTAGTTCTAACATCAATTCATTCTACAATTTCTACCAAGACAAGGTGGGCTTTGAGGCAACGTATTCCAAGGAGATCATGATACCATCATCTGAGGAGCTACTCTCTTTACATTAGAAACCTTTTCTGACCAAGAAGACATGTCAATGGAATATAGCTGGTGGAATGTCCAGAATTAGTATTGTCTCAACAAGGGAGAGTGACCTATGTCACTACTAAACAGTTTAGAAACATAATGGAATGGCTCGTTAAAGAGTATCGCTTGAATAAACAAGAAACCAAGAAAATTTTATAGGTATGTTTTTCAACTGATATGATCAATTTCAAAATTATGATCCTTATATGTCTTACCTTGAATCAATTAAACTGGCCTCACTAGAAGGCTTAACTCACAGAAATATATGCTGGAGTGTCTTATCGTTTATGTGCAGCCTCTATTCAGCATCTTTTATGAGTGCAGGGCCGCTTTTTAACAGAAATAATGATGTAATGAGTTTTGCTCAAGACCAACAGAATGACAAATGACTTTTCATGAAACGGCTTAATGGCGCTTTCCTTAAAGTTTGTAATGTAGTGAATTAAACTCAAGAGCGCATATCAGAAGCACATGGGAGTATGGATCAACTTGTCCCACAGTTAAATTGTGAGCTTCCACAGGTTGTGAGCGACCTCATAACACATAGAGGATTGGTTGCCTAATGGATTCTTGATGTCACCCTCTTAGTGTTACTATAAAAGATTCATGTGGGAAGCACTGTGTTGAATTTGGCGCAGAGGCGTCATAACTCAACTGCACAGATTATAACACGTAGAACAATAAGGTACTGTTTGAAGACAGTATCTAATACCAAAAAACACAAACAAATAATTTACTATATCATGGACTGTTATTAACCAATTATAAGTGTTCACTGTAGCATCTAGTACTTCCAGCTGCTCTCAGCTTGATCTAATAAATCTTCCTAGTTGGCTCTAAACTTCTTACAAGAGAAAAGGTCCCTTTTTCCATTTGCATTCCTCTTCAAGTATGCTCACTCTATCCTCATTTTCATTGGTGCCTTTAGTATTTACCAAGAAGCACTTAAAAATGGGTAGACTAAGATGGTAGCCAAAATGGTCCAAAGAGGCGAGAACTAAGGCTCAGAGTATACTCCTGGAAAATAGGGATTTTACCATACATAGTTATTTTACTAGAGAATGTCCTTAATAATAACAAGCCCTATTACTTCTGGTTTTACACTGTCTTGGGGGGCATAGAATGATTACATCAAATCGTTTAAAGGTGATAATATATTCAAGGCCGCAGCAACAATGGCCAATAAGTTTGTAAGGGGACAAGAGTTGTGCCAGCGGGGATTTAGGTATCCACTGAATAGTCAATTAATACTTTAGGCCATTGCTTATAAATGAAGAGGCATCGGGGCATATAAAACTAGAATGATCAAATCTGCTATCTATTTATTAGTCAAAATATAACATTAACTTTTATAGAATAAAATAGCTTGATGGTTGGTAAACCATTTACAACATCTCCCCCCACTTGACCAAACATCAGTTAGCATAGATGAGAGGGGAATCCAACTTATTGAAAACTTGGGCCATTAGCCTGTAACACTGATGATATTGTCTAAAGAACTTGGCGTGCACTTGATTGATGAGATGACCCCTAACAGGATCTTTCAGAGTGTATGCATCCATAGAAGCCTTCTCAATGATCTCGTATGGGCTTTTCCATATGTGATCCAATTTGCTAATCCATCTGAACCTATGATTATTATTATATAAAACTAGTTCTTTACAACAATGTGGGGTAAGTTCCGCTAGCTTTAATTATTGTGCTCCTGAGACCTTATTTTTGAGCCAACGCACTAGAGTAGACTGCGCTCTGCAAGTGAAATAGGATTTCTATTCAGATTCTCTAAATAGGCATCAGTGCTCATATTTTCTTAAGACATGCATGAATACAAGATTAGGGGATTTGCCAATTGTTTCCCATAGAGCAATGCAAATGGCGAATGCCCTGTGGCTGAGTGATATGAGATGCTATAGGCAAATATGGCGGAAAGCAAGAAAAGGTTCCAATTGGACGCCCTTACATGTAATTATCTTTTGTAAAAATTCCTACAAGAGTTCCATTTACACACTCCACGGTGCCATTGGTTTCAGGATGCTAGGGCGTGGACAATACTCCGCGGATGCTCATAAAGGCATTGAGTTTCGAAATCATATGGGATGTAAAGTTTTTCCCACTATCCATCAAAGAAAACTGGGGCCATCCATGGCGATAAATAATGTCTTTTAAGATGAACTTCGCCGTAGTTGTGGCCCCTAAATCCCTGATAGGTATGGCCTCTACCCATTTTGTGAGATGATCCATGGCCACTATTATATACTTTGAACTGTCCAGAAGTATTGTCCAGAGGCCCCACCACATCAATATAAACAATGTACCAGGCAAAATTAGGCTTAACTAATTGATAAGAGGTGGCTTTCTTGTAAGGGCTGTCCACTTGAAACTCCTTACAACATCAGTGGGTTCCATAAAAATCAAAATTCTTTGATTTAGAATAGTGTTGTTTCTTTAAAAAGTTCAAACCTTTTTTAAAACTTTCATGCCCCGTCGCCTTGTGGGCTCCAATGATAATATAGGTTCTTTTCTTTGGCTAAGATATTCAAAATTATTGACCATTGATGACTTTGTACAGCTAACCATTCTGAATAACAATGTTCACTATTAGTTTCTTTAAAGAACGCTGAACTTCCGTTGGTTCATTAGAATAAGAATGAATTAGCATTTTGTCAAATTAATATCCTGCCACATTGGCTGCTAAGGCTACAGTAGGCAAACGAGGTAATTCATTGGCGTTTTGATGCGTTATGCCAGGACAATGCTGAATTTCATAATTTTATGCTGGTTACACCAACGCCCATCAGTCCAGATGCCCTTTAGGCTCCTTCAAATTTTGTAACCAGCGAAGAGAGGCATGGCGGTTACCAAAGTGAAATGTAACCCATGAATATAAACCCAAAGTTTTTTACATGAGTACATAACTGCCAAATACAACTTTGCTGTCACAGTATAGTTTCGTTCAAAGACGTCCAACGTCTGGCTACAGTAAGATACTGGGTGCTCAACTCAGTCCTCCCAATTTGGGATAACACCGCCCCAATGGCGGTGAGAGAAGCGTCTGTTTGGATAAAAACAGCTCATCAAAATCAGGGTATTTTAATAGTGGCGCTTGGGTTAGGTACAGCCTGAGTTTATCAAAGGCCAGTCAGCAGTTCCCAGTCCACTCAAAAGGTACTCCAGTCTTAAGAAGGTGAAAAAGTGGTTCCCCTATTTTACTAAACTCTTAAAATCCAGTAGTGCTAGCCTATCATTCCCAGAAACAGTTGAGCGTCACGCTCGCTATTTGGTTGAGTCATGCATTCAATTCCTTTAAACTTGACAGGCTGAGGCTTCAAGCCATGTTTATTGATGACAAACCCCAGTTATTCCAGAGGCTCCTGGAAGAAGTTACACTAACGCGGCTTAAGTATTCAACTCCGCCTTGACAAGCCAGCAGAAAATTTCTTTAAGTGCTGTAGTTATTCATTAAACATTCTAAAGAAAACGTTAATATCATCTAGATAAACTAGGATTCAGGGAATTCTTAAATCTCTAAGAATGGTAACCATAGCCCACTGAAAAGTCTCTGGGAGCATTGAACAGCCCCTGCGGCATTCCAGTAGGTTGGTAAAGACCCTGGGCGGTTATCATAGCGCAGTTTTCCTTTTCCTACTTGGACAGTTCTATCTTCCAGTAACCAGAAATATGGTCCATGGATGAAAAATATTGTGAGACATTCAAACAGTCTAGCGCGTCATCAATATGTTTATGGATAGGAATCTTTTTTAGTAATATTGTTCAGCTTCCAATAATCAATTACGTTGCAATCCTACCATCTTTTTCTTAATGACTAACACTGGAGATGCCCAAGGTTCCTGGAGGGCACTATCATACCATGTTGCATGAGCTGAGTGATTTCAGCATTAATGACCTCATCTGCCGCCTTTGGACGCCTAATAGGGTGAAGGTGCATGGGCCGATGATTATTAGTATCAATCTGGTGTAGTACATCCTTGGCACACCCCAGATCATAATCTTCTTTAGCAAATATAGTGCTATATTTATCAAATAGACCAAAGCTTGATATTTTTCATCCTCAGTCAACCCAGAAAGACATTCTTGAGGCACCAGAGCATACACTGATTAATGCTTGTTGCTCTCAAGCCCAAGTTCGTCTAGCTCTTCAAAATAGCATATTTTATACCTCGTCAACAAGTAGGATACGGGCAAAAGTAAAAATGGATGACATATAATATGCATGGAATAAGGATACAGATTAGCCAATAAAGTATGAATTTTGCTATGGTCAGGGAGGATAATCCCAGGCGCGACAGGTTCTAGTCTGAAATGCTCATATGGGGAAACAATTTTATCATATAATTGTTGGGGAATTTCCAAAATTATTTCAGTCCCCACTACCACTTGATATCCTGGCGGAATGGTAGTATTACGCTGGGCATGTAGCGGAATCCCAGTAGATTCTGCAATCTGAATAGGTAAATTCTGCATTCAGGATCAAATCCGCTGGTAACCTAGCAGCGCTATGCCATTCTTAAAAACTAGATTGGCCTTTTTCTGAGATTGAGCCACCGGGTCTTTATCTTATGATGATATAAAAAGGGAAGGGTTTGTCCAAGGATCTCAAAGGTGTTCTCTTCAAAATCAGCTTTCACTCCATGAGCCTTCATAGACAAGGTCCCAATAAGAAAATTATATTTTCTGATTAGTTAACACAGTAGTGGGAGCGGAGATAACCAGTGAGATGAATTTCAGCGGCAATGCGCTGTATGATCATTCTGAAGAAGTATAATAAGGTCCTGCTGTAACATAGATCTTTTGGTTATTGATGTCAAAAGTGAGGCCTATTTGCTTCATCAGTTTAGTGGACACAATATTAATTAGTCCCCATAGTCAACAATCTTCCAGACTTTATGCTTTTTTAGTACTAGATGGTCCCAACCCGAGGGGGATTCATGATGTTTATTGAATTACGCCTGGGCTCTTAAGAGCCTGAGGCGAGGGAAGGGGAGGGGAGGAGGCATCGAGAAAGGGAGGGGGGTTTGCGCGCCAGAGCTGTGCTGCAGTGACAACTGAGCGGGGGAGGGTTGGCGACATAGTGCAGACCTTCAGGGCCATCTCAAAGTGTACCTGAAAGTGGGTAATCATGTGTGGAAGGGTCCACACCTGCTGGTCAAAGGCAGCACGAAGGAAGGAGTTATGGATGGTCCAGATGGCTGTGGCATAGGCGAGGACACGGAGGGGTCGGTGGCAACCAGGCAATGTCTGCTCTTACATGAGGTCTTGCACAGGGTGTCCAGACCAGGGCTGAGCAATGAGGAGCGCGCGGGCCTTTAGCCAAAATGCGGCGACACCTGGACAGGTGAAAAAACGATGGAGGTGGGAGTCAATAGGCTCCACACAGCGGGGGCAGCTTCGGTGCTGGAAGGTAGGGCCAGTCCAGTCCCCTGTCCTGTATGAACAGTGGAGCATCCTCCATAAGGTATTGGACACCTTTGCTGACAGGATGGGGTGATAGACGTCCTTCCACAATTCCTTAAGGTCAAATCTCACGGAGGGAGAGAAGAGCTCAAGGAGTCTTGGGCGGATGGGAGGACGATCTTGGGGGTTGAGGCGAGTTGTGACAACTTGTCCATTGTGCACAATTGCATGGCGACGTGGGCTGAGGCCAGGGCTTTCCCTTCTGTATGGGAAGGCATGGTGGATCCGCGCGCCTACTCGTTTCAGGGCAAGGAGAGCCTGGTTCCAGTAGGGGATGAGGATGGTTTTAGGCGATGGCCTGGGTGGTTTGTGAGCCACTCCCCTAATGAGGTCAGAGATGCTCTAGGAAGACCCAGGGCTGCTGATACTGACTGGCGGAGGGCGGGCCCATTGGGGCATGGGGGTCGCGTCCCAGCAGATAATCGGCCATAGAAACTTTAGGAAGATTGTGGTGGCGTGGGATCGCGTGTCCAGAAGCCCTAGGCCCCCTTCATTGCAGGGTCAGGAAATGGTTGAGAGGGCCATTGGTGGATGGTTTGAGCCCCAGATCCAACAGCGGAGGAGTACATTGAGCCTCGTATAAAAGGCATCTGTGAATGGGCAGACGTGCGCTAGGAACCAGACTTTGGAGAGGAGGAACACATTGGCCATCAGAGCTCGACCCTGGGGGGTGATGTGCCGCCAGTTCCAGCTGGCAATCCTGGAGTTAACTGCTGCGAGGAGCAAGTCCTCATTGTCTTTTAGCGCAACTCCTTGTTGGTTGGTGAGAACGCCCAGGTGACTGAAGGTACCGCGCTCAGGTTCAATACCAAATGGTGGGGGGAAGGTGGGGGAGCCGACCTGTACAACTGTTGTCTTGGAGGTGTTGACCATGGCGTTGGACGCCTTGGTGTACCTCTCAATGGTCACAGCAGCGAGGGCAACATCCCCAGGGCAGCCAAATGCAATGGCAGTGTCATCTGTAAATGCCATGGTGCGTGTGGGGGCTTTACCTGGGACCAGAATCCCTGTTAGCTTGTCCTGTAAGGAGGCCAAGAGAGGGGTCAAGGGTGATGTTAAAAAGGATAGGGCTCAGGGGTCCCCTTGCCGGAGACCTTGTCCAACTGGTACTGCCATTGTAAAACCCATTGGCGCCAGGACTCTGGTGTGGAGCTAGTCATAGAGCGCTGATATCCAGCGCCTAGCTGCGGGTGGGAGATGGAAGCGGGCCAGGGAAGCATCAATATACTTCCAGGCTACCCGATCATATGCTTTCTCCATATCCAGGAGAGCCACAAAGCCATTCACCTTACGAGAGTTAGCAGTCAAATTCACGTGAAGGTCATTATAGTTGTCCCATAACGACCTCCCCGGAATAAAACCGTGCTGGGATGGGGAGAGGCGAGGTGACACCCATTTGGTGATGCGATTGGCCAGAAGCTTCGTGAAGAGCTTGTGATCTGTGTTGATCAACGCTAAGGGGCGCCAGTTCGCCAGGTTCTCACGGTCTGACTTCTTGTGAATGAGGGTCGTGATTGAGCCTCTGGAGTCGGGGGAGGACCTCGCCATTCACCAAGAGTGCAGCGAAGAGGTCGCGGAGGGTTCTGGCTATCACTGCAGGTTCCAGAAGGTACACCTCGAAGGGTATTCCATCTGGGCCTGGGGCTTTAAGCCGTGGGGATTTCAGAAGGGTTTCCATCACCTCCTGGATGGAAATAGGCGCCAGTAGAGCCTCATCAGCCCGTGGTTCAGGGCGGCTCTGGAGCCCGCCACAGGAAGTCTTGTATGTCCGATGGGTCCACCTGAGTGGCATGGAAGAGGCTGGAGTAGAAGCGGTGTAGTTCCTGCGTGATTTCCTCCTTAACTGAAGTGGTTGTAGTGCCAATCTTCAGTGCAGTAATATCCTGCGCTGTTGACCGGGCTTTCTGTTTTTGAAAGAAGAAGCGGGTGGGGCGTTCCCATTGAGAATAGTAACGAGATGTTGTAAAGTTTGCTGCCCGTTCTTCCTGCAGTGTGAGCTCCAAGCGGAGTGCTTCCTGCGCCGCTTCCCAGTCTTCCAACCATCTGGGAGAGGGCGAAGGCTGGCAGTTTCGCTCCAGATGTCTGATTCTGGCTTCCGCCCTTTTGACTCTGGCGCGAGCTGCAGTCATCTGGGCTTTGGCACAGTTGTAAGCAACGCGGGTGATGCCCTCCTTAGTCACCGCCCATCTAGCCTTGTGGTCAAGAAGGTGGGGTGGAGGGGAGGTGAGAGTCCCCCGGATGGTCATAGACAGCTTCTCCTTAGTGAAGGGGTTGTTGAGAAGAGCTGGGGCAACCCTAGGCCAGAACCTACGCGACGGTCTAAGTGTGGTGGTGAGGACAACGGTGAGTGACCTGTGATCACTCAGATGGTTGTCACGAGAGATGGGAGAGGATACGCGGCCAATTAGCAGGGGGCCAATCAGTGCCATATCTATGCGTGACGCTGACTGGAAAGCTCCTCCATCATACTGGATCCTAGTCATGCAACCTAGGCCAGACGCGGAGGGTGGAAGCGCATCTATAAAGCCACTCAGGCGAAGGATATCCTGGAGGCGACTTGATCCAGGGCGTTCCTTTGCTGCAGGGGTAAGAGTCACGGACGCGACTTATGGTTGTGTTGAAATCTCCTAAGAGGACTGTATTCCGTGGGAGATTGAGTTGGAGGAGCTCTTCCAAGAGCCGATTTTGCTCCTGACCTGCACTAGGCAGGTAGATGCTTGCAGCGAAGAAGGAGAAGTCAGGAGTGGTGAGTTTGGCCAGTATGAGGCGGCCACCTAGATATTGTGAAAAAGAATGGGTTTTAACCCGGGGATTCAAAACAATAAGGGCGGCATGGTTTGTCCAGAAGAAGTTGCCTCCAAACTGTTCATTCCATGCAGATTGTTCGTGGGGGAGGATATGGGGCTCCTGGACAGCAGCGATGTCAATTTGTGCTGGCCTGAAGTTTCGGAGGAGGCGGGCTCTCCGCTTAAAGTCCTGCAACCCATTTGCGTTGATGGATTGCAGGGCCAGGGTGCTGCCATGGGGACTCATAGCTGTTCCCCTCCATGTCCTGGGGGGTTGCCAGCGCTTAAACCTGCTGCTGTGAGGCGGCTAGTTTTGAGTCCTTTAGCTTGAATATTAGCTGCAATCTGTGAGGAGCGTCGAGGGTTCTGAGGGGAAGGAGAGGGTGGGGGGGCGGAGGACCCAGTAAGCCAGCCTAGGATGCTGCCCCCGCTCCGTTGCAGGGGAAGGACCTGAGGGTGCTCAATGGTGACCTCCGCGGTGTCCCCATTTGATGAGTCTGAGTCCATATTCACTTCCTCCAACACTTCAAAGGATCCGCGCGAAATGGACTGTGGGGTTTGGGTAGGACTCTTTGAGGTGGCACTTCTACCGCAGGCCGCGAGTTGCCAGTCCATGCTGGTGGCATAGCTCCATTGGGAGCTGAGGGCTGATGCGATAAATCGCTGGTGGAGGTTGGTGGGGGTGCCGCGGAGCCCTGAGTGGGGGTGGCTGACGAGGGGCACCCTGTGGGAGATGCCTTGCGCTTGGTGAGAGAGGGAGTTGACTCTGGGAGATTGGAGGGGGTGCCCACTGGAAGGGGGGCATGAGCGCGAAGGTATCCCATACCAATAGTGGGGTTAGCTGTTTCAACTGCTAGGCGTAAGGCCTCAGGGGACAGGTCTTGAACGGGAACCCATTGTGTGGGTTGTGGAATTGCTGCTGCGGCCACGTGGGATCGTTTTTGCTGGTTTAGGCCCCTGGGTGGTGGCTAAGAGGGCTTGTTTTCGAGCTGTGCAGCCACTATACAAGTGTCCAAGGGCGTTACACCATGAACACCGGGGGCGCGCCTGATCAGGGTCGACAAAAAAGATCTCAGGGAATGCCCCAACTACCGCCACACGAGGAATAACCTCAATGTTGCGGGATACAGTGGGGGAGGGGATGAATGACGCCCTAGCATTGCGAGCTCTTTGAGTGGGAGCATAGTAAGAGGGGACGCTAAAGTCCACTGAAAGAACAGACCCAAACTCCATTAAACCACGATGGAGCGCCAGTTTAAGAGACTCAGGATTAACAGTCGTTGGCAGGTTGGAAAAAGTAACCCATGAAATTTTCTCCAGGTGAGAGCGTGTGCGGGAGATGCGAAGAGATCCACGTGGAATAATGACCTGGAGGGTGGCAGCATGGTCAGCAAGGGCAGCTTCAGTGAAGCCCACATCGATGTAGTGGCCCTCCACTGATTCATGGATGGTGTGGTTAATTGGGAATGTCTCCGCAATCGCTGCAAAGTATGAGAAGTAATCCTCTGTATAGAATTCAACAGGGTTATGCCCATAATAAAGGCGAATTGCGTGGGAGAGGGTTGAGCGAGGTAGAGCTTTTGCTCTCTAGTTTCAGCCCATTTCTTCTTAACATCAGCAATAAATGCCACTTCACGGGGATCAGCTTTGGGTAGCGTTGGTGCCAGAGGTTTTTGCCACGCCCCAGTGGCTCCTTTGGTACGTTTGTGTTTTCTTTGGGCTGCAATCGCAGGTTGAGTGTGAGCTGGTGGTTTGAACAAGTTTGTGGAGTTCCCTTGTTGCTGGAATGTTACAGCAGTTGCTGGCGTCATATTAAATTGAGGGGCGGATTGTTGGGCCTCGCTAAATTGGGGAGGCCCATCCAGATTGGAATTAACTTCAGCCAATTGGGAGGAGGGCGATGTTTCATCACCATCCCAATCTATTTGGGATAAAGTGCCGACTTGAGAAGTGCCGATTATGGGGTTTAATTGGGACGGGTGAGATTGGAACTGGTGTGAAGTTCCAAAATCTGAACCATTTGAATCCTCATTGGGAAGAGTAGATTGTCCCAATTTGGTGCTTAGTGAACCAGAATGTGCGGCTAATCCAACCTTACATCTGAGGGTTTTAGGGGCCAGGTAGCTGGGTATCGCCCCTCATGGAGGGAGCCAGAAACACGGCGTCAGCAATAATAGATGGGGCTGAATTAGCTGACACAATGGGGGAGGTGAATGTCTGGATGGGCTGAGTTGCATTCAACTGAGCAGGCGCCATTAAAACATTGTGGGTGATGGCCTCCTTGGTTGGAGGGGGCCCAGCGGGTTGGTGGGAGGCAGCGCACACAGAGCTGTTAGGCGTGCAGGTTGCAGAAGTGCGATCAGGTGAACTGGCGCTAGTTGAAGTAGCTCCAGGTTGGGGGGTGGTGCCTGCTTTCATGGCTGCTGCTTGAGAGCGGGTGATTCTGGTTGACCCTGAGGTGGGTAACCGAGGGTTGCTTCGTTTGGGGTGGTTCTGGCTCGTTTGGCATAGCCTGCGGGTTTTTTTGCGGGGTTCCCACCATATTTGCTAATAGTTTTCGTAAATCTCTTTAGTGGAGTTAAATTTCAGGCTGAATTGATTTTCGAAAAGTGATGCTTAGCAGAAAGAGTTCAGACTTTATGCTTGTTAACTGAAATATCAATATATGTGCATTCAGAGAATTAAGAATCCTCCAGAACTAATGTTAAGACCTCCAAGGTATCCACTGATCTAAAAATGTTTGAATTTCTAAGCCTATCTGAGGGCTGGATTCACCAAGATCTCAATAGGGATGGCCATTTGATCCCAGTTAATTAGGGAATATCTCCTGAGGATATGTGAAGCTCATTTAATA
Source organism: Massospora cicadina (assembly GCA_022478985.1). NCBI lineage: Eukaryota > Fungi > Entomophthoromycota > Entomophthoromycetes > Entomophthorales > Entomophthoraceae > Massospora > Massospora cicadina. Next base: position 13,450 of record JAKSZP010011173.1, read on the forward strand.
TTTACTGTTGAGCATATGGCTTCACTACTATTTCAGCTGCCAACTTGACTTAACCTTTCTTAAGGGCACAGTGAGTCACAATGACTCTATCTTCAGAGATTGATTGCAAATCCGCTTTAAGCGAGGTTGCTTTATCATTCTTTGGCTGGAATGAAGGTAGGGTTAGAGATTCTTTTCATAATTGGGATGTTTGTAGAAGAGGCGGAGGTAAAAAAAGTCCTAAATCTACTCCGCCCTCTCTTTTCCCAAATCTGCTTCTTTCACTGAGTTAACTGAATAACCTCTAACCTTAGAACTAGCCTCAGGGAAATGATTGGCATAATGCCCAAAATTAATACAACAATAAAAAGACCTGTTTGATATCTGGTTTCTCAAAATGAGGGCCTTATGGCTGAGTTAATTTCTTAGTGAGGACATACAAGTCAGATGGTTCATGTGCTCCACATGGGCTTGAATTTGGCACTTCAAAAGTGACAGCTCAACAATGAAGCTGACTCACCATTTGTATAATGTCGTTTTCTTCATCAAAACTGGTATCAGAACCTGATACAGCTCCGTATAGGGCTCACAGGCATGGCAAAGAGCGATATGGGCACCAAACTCATTGATGACATTAGCCCCATATAGTGCTGCACTTCCAAATAAAAGCGTTTAGCAAACACTTGAATCATCTCATCTTTTTTAAAGATATGTTGAGGGATTTCTTCTTATGAGTAGTCATTCTCTAAGCTCTGTCAAACTCCTTAATGAGAAGGGCCTTAGCGTTAGGGTAGGAAACGCCAGCCTTCTTTAATTTTGGCATGACTAACTCTTGACTCTTATAACCCAACGAGTTGATTACAGCAGCTAATTTAACAGTCTCAGGCGCTCTGGCCATGCTAATCTCAAAGAGATCCAAAAAGTATGTATTTTTGCATTTTTATTGAGTTAGGTAAATTCACAGGGCAGACAAGAATTTGATTCTCATGGCTACATAGCTGAGGAGCCTGCGATGTACCTTAAGGAATTCTGTGATCTTCTGAATTGGCAAGGGCCTTGAAAGTTTCAACAGTCAGAATTGAGGGGAAAACATCGTCTTGAATATAAGAAACTTTTGCTCCCTCGCCCTCACTAAAAGGATCCGTTGGAAGGATGCCTGAACCACTTAAATATAATGTTACTGGCAATTGTCTTATTAGAGCTCCATTTTTAATTAATTTGTTAAATCAGAAAATGGTGGCGTTCTGCCTGCAACGGTTTTTCGCAACAAAAATTGTTTGATTATTAGACTGGAAGTTCGCTTTTAAGGCCAAATTTTTCACTCTCATGGGACCTTACTTTCTGTCCCAAATCTTTGATCTTATTATCGTGACCTAATATGATATCAGAAAGTAGACCAGTGTGGGCCTTCATTTCTGCTCATAATTGACAATCTCATTCAAATAATATGACTGGCCCTGACGGCTGTCCATTTTAATGTCCAAAGATTATGCTGCCACTGGCGGAAGGTACTCCTCAATTAAGCTATCAGAGTTCATATAAAAATGGTATGCAGGGAAACAAAATGTGTAGCCCTCTGTATTGAGAACCAAATGTTGAATTTTTTACAAATGCGTTGTAACTTAGCTGCACAGGTTATAACACACAGAATAAAAAGATACTGTTTGAAGATGGTATCTTTTACCAAAAGAACACAAACACATAATTTACAATAATAGAGATTTTTATTAACCAAGTATAAGAGTTCACTAGTTTATCTATTACTTCAAGCGGCTCTCAGCTTGCTCCAATAATTCTTCCTAGTTGACTCTAAACTTCTTACAGGAAAAAGGTCCCTTTTGCCATTTGCATTCCTCTTCAAGTATGCTCACTCTATCCTCATTTTCATTGGTGCTTTTAGTATTTACCAAGAAGTACTCCATAATGGTTAGTATTAATTTGATAACTGAACTGGGCCAAAGGAGGAAGAACTAAGGCTTAATGTATTTTCCTGGAAAAGAGACATTCTACCATACATAGTTTTATTACTGGCGAATTCCCCGATAATTAAAAGCACTATTTATGCTGGTTTTACACTGGCATGGTGGCTGTAAGTCCAGGAGAGCACCCTCTCTGCTTAAACCAGATGGTTTTCTTGTTTCCTACAAAAAAGGGTCCTAGAAGGGCAGGCTTTCCCCCTTGTCTCACAGGGCAAACTCACCCATGTAGTAGACAAGCGATGGGTAACAGTCTCCCTTTGAAAATCCACCACCCATCCCCACATATAACTTCAGCCAAATTAGTATGGTGAATTGAAGGAATTTGTGCCAAGATATCTGGAAATCGGCATCCCATTGGGGAAAATAGCCCGCATGAATTTAATAAACAAGCCTTCAACATCAAGGCCTGAGGACCCCAAACCCTCGGCAACAAAGCCTGATGGGCTCATACATATTTATAATGAAGTATCAAATGTCAAATTGTCAGCAAACTCAAGGGATTGGGCCATTGGGAAATGCAGCCCACAGTTTGAAATCTGCGCGGACAAATCAAAATCTTCATTAGACATTTCCCACTTGGATAAACGGACGGTGGAGTGACCAGGTGCGGGATGGTTGGGTGTCTGCAACCCGTTCCTGACCTCTTGGGACCGCCCCCTATGTGGGGTGGCCTTTAGCGGGTCCAGCTGCCCATTAGGTGAGACGCCATTGCTACAGTCACCAAAACCAAAGTTATTAGCAATTTGAGCATTTGTAGACAAACTGGCAGTGACTCATCCTGCCAATAATAATTTTAAAGTCAGTTCTTATTAAACTCGTTCTTCCTCCCTCCCTTTCTTGAAATTCGCCAGATTAGGTCGAATATTGAGGGCCCTGATCCTACATTTTCCCAAGCTATTCCCCAAATTGATTGTCTATTTAAACAGTCATAAAACACTGAGAAAGTTGATAGTCAAATTTCTTATTTTTATGATTCATTTAAAATCTTCTCAAGCTCAATCTAATTTAAAATTAGGTTCAAATTTCCCTTTGCCAAATCCCAGTGACATTTGCAATGTAGCCCCACAGGCCTCATATTGACTGGGCTATCTCAGTCTTGTTATTAGATTTGTTCATTATAAAGTCATTTGGATCTATCGTTTTAAAGATCTTTTGGAATCTTCCCCGAGTTTGCAACTCTATACGCCCTGTCTCAATGGCCCTGAGGCTGTAATAACCTGGTTTCTCGTCAGGTTGTCTTGTATATTTGTAACCAAAGACACTTTATTGTTACTCTTACCCCAACACACTTACATGTTGTTTGCGCGGCAATGCCCCTGGCATTCTGGCTCACCTTTTGGGTGCTTCTGCATCCCAACTGGCGAGGCCAGTCTAAACTTTAACTGCCGTTGCCCTGACTTAATTAACCGTAAATTTTCTCCAGCCATTTGTGCTCTACTAATTGAGATGGGTGCTGCAGTGGTCACCATCTTCATTATGAATGTTCAATCAGTAGCCTGCCTTTGGTGGAATGTTTGGTCAATCGCCAATTTTATAAGCGGTTCCCATATGGCCTTGGAGGAAATCATTTATGGTCAACTTGTTCCTTTACCCTTACTTTCCCCTCAGTTCACCCTCTAAAATGGGATCTTCATGATTGGATTTTCTGACTAGGCTTTAAGTCTGTCCAACACTAAATCAGTATCCGCATTGGTCCCAGGTCCTGAAGCCACCCCTTCACCTGAGCCGGTGTGCTTGGTTTCACCTGTCTTTAGAATCACTTCAGTATCTGCAGAAATGACCGTATCCACTAATAAACAAAATTCCGCCTACTTCTTATTGTCAATGTTAATTTGTATCGAGGCACACCAGGCTTCCTTCAAGGCTTTGGTTGACACTCAAGCAGCGGGTAACTTTATGAGCCTATAGTTGGCCCACCAGCTCAATATTGACTGAACGTGGGTCCTGCAGTTATGGTTGCTTCATCAGCCTCCCAGCCATTATAAAAAATATGGCGCCCAGTACCCTTCTCAGTTCACCAGTTTATTTTTTAAGATCATTTCTCAGTGATGGCTAACCTCATGTCCCAGTTACTTTGGTTGTGGGCTGGTGGCGTCAGCAGCATGTAAGGATTCACCTTGAGTCTAATATGCTGTCATTCTCCAATAGTCAAACGGAGGGCGAGGTTCCCTTACTGGATACCCTTTAAAAAACTCAAGGTCATGTATTGGTTACTTCCCTTGTTTCTCCCGTGGGCCTCCCATCAGATTTTCCAGAAGCGTTGACGAAATATTAAAGTATTTTTGATTATGAAAAGGCGGACCATCTTCCCCACATACGAAATTTGATTTGGGTTTCTTGATAATAGTGCAAGTGGTGAACATAAACTGCCCACTTTACCCAAATACAGCGGAGGAGGAGGCTGCCCTCAATGCATGGTTAGATGACATGCTTCAGAAGGGTTGGCTGTTTAAAGAGACATCTCCTGTTGCCTCTCCCATTGTCTTTTCCAGGAAGGCTTATGGTTTTCTTTATCCCTGTGTGGATTACAGCCACCTTAATAAAATTATAGTCCACAATCCCTACCCACTGCCTTTGGAACAGACAATAGTCAAGCAATTGCCAAGTTGAATGTGTTCTCAAAACTTGATTTTGTTAATGCCTTTAATCGAATTTATGTGAAGGAAGGTCAGAAATGGTTTACTGCAATCCAAACAAAATGGGGCATATTCCAATTTCGAGTAATGCTTTTGAGATAAAAAATGCGCCAGCCACATTCTAAAGGATAATCAATAGTATGCTTGGTGACCTCTGGTTCACCTGTGCGGTCGCATATATTGACAATATTGTGGTACACTCCCCTACTCCCGAACAACATGCAAAGGACTTGGAGGCGGTTGTAGCTGTCTTACATAAGGTAGCAAGTTTGTTAAACCTTCAAAATGCTAGTTTAATTGGGTGGAAGTCACCTTCTTAGGCAATCTCATCTTAAAAGATGGGTATGCCATTCCACTCAGCAAGCTGGATGCAATCTGTGAATGGCTGACTCCAATGACTCAAAAGCAATTGAGATGCTTATTGGGCACTATCATATTCTTAAAAAAATTCTCCCCCGCCCTATCCCAGTTAGCTGCCCCACTTCATCACTCTTGGGTAAGCATGTCCCCTTTCGTTGGACGCCTGAATGCCAACAGGCATTTATGTCAATTAAAGAGGTGTTTTTGTCACCCCACCCTAAAACATGTGGACCCTCCAAACCATATGTAGTAGCATGTGATGCGTCATCCGTTGCAGTTGAGGCTGTCCTGCTTTAGGAGCACGAAAGGTTGGAGCATCAAGTCGCCTGCTTTTCTCGCAAATTTTCTCCCACTGAACAGTCCTGGGCCATCTAAGATAAGGAGCTGGCAGCTATGGCATGGCCTTGACCCACCGGCGGTATCTCTTGCAGGGCGCTCAGCATGAGTTAACAGTACAAATGGATCATCAAGACCTTCTTTATTTCTGCAAGCCAAAGAAGTTGGCACAAATGCAGGCCTGCACCTACCAAGGTTTTTGCAGCTTTAACTTCAAATATGAGTTTGTAAAAGGTTCATTGAATGTCCTTCCCAATTTCTTAAGCCACAATCCCGCGCATTGCCCTGCATACTCAGATGAGGAGGACCAGGTCACAGTCATTCCCCCACCCGAATATTATCCATTGTACCTCCTGTGGTTTCAGCAGCAGAGTTAGCCCTGGACGCACCCCTAATTTCTCAGGTTTTAGCAGCGCAAACAGCCTGTGCAGGAAGTGTGTATCTTCTGGAGAGGCTGTCCCTTCCTGCTTCAAAACATTCCTTGTATTATCTGGCTGAGGGCCTCATCCAAAATCGGTCACAACTTTGGGTTCATTCCCTCCTTTGAGCCGAAGTGATTCAGGATCATTACAATCTTCCCACAGTTGGACACTAGGAAATAAGAAGTGTATTGACTTAATCAAGCGTACTTATAATTGGGTGGGATTGCCAAAGGATGTTCCGGCATGGATTGCAGACTGTAGAACTTGTACATGTGTCAAGTTAGACCAGTCTTGGAGAAATGGTCTCCTTCATCCCCTACAACAGGCCAAGGGTCCATGGACATTGATGTCCGTGGACTTTATTGTCAAACTCCCTTGTTCTAATGGGTTCACGGCAGTGATGTTGGTGGTTGATAGCTTCATAGTATTTTCCCTTTTTATTCTCTGTACCTCTGCGATCACATCTGAAGAGACTGCTCAGCTCTTTGTACGCCATGTGTTCTCGATGTTTGGTCACCAATAGGAGATAATCAGTGACCGTGGGCCCCAATTTACAGCGCATTTTTGAAATGAGCTATTATCCATCCTAAAAATCACCCCCTGTTGCTCCACTGCTTACCACCCACAGGCTGACAAACAAAGCGGGTTAACCAAATTATGGGACATTATTTGCGATGTTATGCTTCAGTCGCCCAGGATACTTTGGCCAATGACCTCCCTCTCACCCAATTTGCGTATAACAACAGAATTCATGCCTCCACTGGATTTTCCCCATATGAAGCGACATTGGAGTAAACCCTTCTTTTCAGTTGGTCTGTGCCTTTGCCCATAGATACCAGCTGCCGCTGACAATGCCAAGCATATTTGGACCATGCAGTCCTCGGTTTGGGAGCATCTGACTAAGGCTATAAGCGACTACAAGTGGTTCACAGATAGGAAGCGGCTCATGGCTCACAAAATTAAGGAGGGTTTATATTTTATGCTTGACATGTGCCATTTGCAAATGCAAGTGCCCTCGCTTAAGTTTTCAAGTAAATGCTCAGGTCCCCACTTGGTGGAAGAAGATTTGGGTAATGGCGCTTTCCGTCTGAAATTGCCACCCCACTGGAAGCAACACCCAGTCTTCCATGTGTCTCAGTTGTCCCCATTCAAGTAGGCGATCCCTTCAGATCCTGAGCCTATTGTGATCGAGAGTGTGGAGGAGGCTGAAGTGGAGGGCATTCTGGCTTCTTACAAATCTCTGAAATCTGTCCAATATCTCGTCATATGGAAAGATTGTCCAGCCTAGGAGAACGGTTGGGTCTGTTCCCGAGATTGTGCCAACTGTTTTGAGCTGGTTGGAGCTTTCCATGAACTCACCCATATGCTCCCCATCACCCCCAAAGATTGCTACCTTAATGGCGATCAAGTTGCCCAAGGACCACAAACATGTGGACCTCACTCAGTTTCCCAGTGGTGCCCCATTGGCAAAAGGGAAGGGTAATGTAAGTATGAGGGAGTGCCCTCTCTTCTAAGAACAGATGGTGTTCCTGTTTCCTACAAAAAAAGGGTCCTAGAAGGGCAGCTGTCCCTCTTGTCTCACAGGGAAAACTCACCCATGTAATAGACAAGCGATGGGTAACAGCCCTTCTTAAAAAATTTCACACCAATACCCGCTTTAACTTAAGCCAAATTAGTACGGCAAATTGAGGGAAATTGCTAAGATATCTGGATTTAGCATCCCCATGGGGCAAAGGGCCCACATGAAGTTGATAGCAACAAGCTATAACATCAAGGCCTGAGAACCCCAAACCCTCGGCAACAAAGCCCAATGGGTGCATACTTTGGATAATGAAGTATCAAATGTCAAATTGTCAGCAAAATCAAGGGCATTGGGCCATTGGGAAATGCAGCCCATAGGTCAAAATCTGCCACAGACACATCAAAATCTTCATAAAATATTTCCCACTTGGATAAACAGACGCTGGAGTGACCAGGTTTGGGCTGGTTGGGTGTCTTGTACCCATTCCTGACCTCTTGGGACTGCCCCTAAGTGGGGTGGCCTTAAGCAGTTCCTGCTGCCCATCAGGTGAGACGCTGTTGCTCCAGTTACTGAAACCAAAGAAAATCGGCAATTTGGGCGTTCATGGATGAAAGGAAAGTGACTCAGCCTGCCGCCAATAATTTCAAAGTCAGTTCAAATTAAGTTCGTCCTTCCTCCCTCCCTCAATCAAAGTTCACCATATTAGGTTGAACCGTTAGGGTTCCAATCCTGCGTTTTCCCAGGTTATTCCTCAAATTGATTGTCTATTTAAACAATCATAACACACTGAGAAAATTGACAGTCAATTTTCTTATTTTGAAATTCATTAAATCTTATTGATCTCATTTTAATTTAAAATCAGGTTCAAATTTTCCTTTTCTAAATCCCAGTGACATTTGCAATGTGGCCCCATGGTCCTTATATTGACTGGGGTATCTCAGTCTTGTTAAAAGCTTTTGTTCATTATAAAGTCATTTGGATCCATTGTGTTAAAGATGTTTTGGAATCTTCCCTGATCTTGCAACTCTATAAGCCCTGTCCCATTGGCCCTGAGGCTGTAATAACCTGGTTTCTCGTCAGGTTATCTCATATATATTTGGCCCATAGACACTTTATTTTTACTCTTACCCCAACATTTAAGAATCATTTGTGCGGCATTGCCCCTGGCATTCTGGCCTCGCCTTTTGGGTTCTTCTGCATCCTGACTGGCAGGCCAGTCTAAACTTTATCTGCCGTTGCCCTAACAGGGGAGGCATAGAATGATTACATCGAATAGCATATAGGTGATAATATACTCAAGGCCACAGCATCAATGGCCAATAAGTGTGTAAGAGGACAAAAGATGTGCCAGCGGAGAATTAAGAATCTGCTGAATAGTCAATTATACTTTAGGTCACTACTTATAAATGCAGAGGCATCATGGCATATAAGAACTAGATTGATCAAATCTTCAATATTGTTATTGGTCAAAATTATAGCATTAAATTTTATAACATAACATATTATTATGGTTGGTCAACTTATTTACAACAATCTAGTTTAAATTTGAATTGATTATGCCGTAGTGCGCCAATAGGATCAAGTTTCTATTATTGACCACCAGGCTTTTTAAATTTGAAGAAACAGCATTATCCTAACTTGACAAAGTCCACTAAGAGATGAATAGCATAAGAAAGATGGTGAACAATACCCCAGTCTTTACCAGAACTCCTAAATATGGCTAACTTATGGATCGCCTGGCTCATTTAGAGTGCAACTGACTTTCAATTCAAACCAAACTTTGACTCTAACATCTACTATGACTGTAATATATGCTGAAAATATGAAAAAAATCATACTTTGTCTGGGCTAACAATAAACTAAGCTGAAAGTTTAATTTTCTCCTAGAACGGTTAGATGAAACAACCAACCAACTTTGCAATAGTGTATGCCAGAACAATCGCTTAAATGAGCTTATGGAGGCTTTGGCCATTTACAGCGCAGACCCCATGTTGCAGTTCGTAATTCCCAATGGGGAATATCGTTTAGCAGGGCCTCATGCCTTTGAAACGATCTGCCCTTTCCATTGCGCACCCACCTTATAATTCCCCCCGCACCATGATCAGATCTGCCCCTGATCACCCATTCTGGGTGTGCGTTGAAAACAGCCGCGCCATTTGCCCCTTGTGCTTCAAACTTAACCATTTGAAGTGCAAGTGACCAGCAGTTTCTGCCTCCGCTGTTTCTGCCACTCCCCTCTGGCGTCAGCTCAGCTGCAGCCATGCCCAAATTTTTCAAATGGGGCTCACTTCTCCTGCCCCCAACCTCAGTAAAATCTGGTATGGCTTCCAAAGCCGCAGCCAATCAAAATTTTAAAATTTATAAAGATTTGGCCAATTTACGCCAGCCTGAGCTGATAGCTGAAACAGTTTCAGATGAGCTGCCATGGTTGACAGTTCACAGCCAATCAGGTGTGACCAACATGCCAACTATGGTGGCTGGGCTGGCATTAGCCAAGTTGAATCCTTTTAGTGTCTCAATTGGATTGATGAAAATGACCAATCATACAATGTTAAACCAGATTTGCATTGGAGAGTTTTTTATCGATTCTCCCAAATTGCATTCCCACCATTTTCATCCTAAAAACGATTGTCCCATTTATAAAAATATAAATAAAATAGCAGACAAAGCCGTTGCAGCTCCTGCCAACACCCTACTCCACTAGCAACTCCATGGGGCAATGGAACCCCTGGTTGAGGGTATTACAATCTTAATTTCCCTCATGATTTTGAGGAAGAGGCAAAATATGAGATTGAGGAGCTGGCTTTTGGTGCAAGCTGCGCCTGCATTAATGCAGCAAAACCTCTCTTTTTGACCTTAATTATACTGAAACCTGCCAGCGCATCAAGTCATTTACTTGTGTTACTGCTCTCATCTCTTTTTCTGAGCATCAATTTTCTCAATACATTGAGGCGATGGACACCTCTGACCTCATAAACAAAGAAGACCCACAGCTATACCTCCTTATGCCACATGTCACTGATGCTCCCACCCTGATGCTGTCCGCCATGGTACACCAGCTAAAGCGGTTATTGGACAAAAAATTTCCCACAGCTTCCTCACCTTCTGCTATGGCTTCAAAGGCTGTTAGCTGAGGTGCCATATTAGGATTTTTGTTCTAATAAACCCTTTATCTGGCCCATTTGCAAATAAAGATGTGTGGCAGCTCCCCCTTTTGGGTTGGGCACCAATAGTGGTAAAAAAGAGCAATTGCTTAAAAATTTTTAGATGATGTGTCTAAATCATTTTAAAGTGTGGTGCGAGAACTAGATACATAAAAAAGTTACTATCAGGTCCTGCTTTCTATGAGGTGACGTGACAAACTATTAAAAAGGCAAGCCCATGCACAAGCCCAGTCAATAGTTGTGCAAACCAACATAAAGATTCATAAATGTAATAATGTAATTGACAAATAGAGAGAGTGCTTATTAGGAATAGGCATATTCTCAACAAAATGAAACAGGATGACATGGATTTAAAACAAGCTACAACAATGCAGCATCTGCGGCCTTATTTATCTGCATCATAAAAAACAGGCTGAAAATGTCTAAGTATAAAAGGCTTTTATTTCAGCTTTTTAAAAAACTATTAATATTAATTAAGGGATCTGATTATAAAAAACAGCTAATAAAGTAATTCATGTGCTGATTGAGTATTCTTAAGCAAATCTAGCTTGCTGGAAAAATTCTAAAAGATTGGATGCCAAAATAAACCTTTACCCTCATATAAACTGCAACTGAATCCCTCAATTAGAGTAGTATTTTAACTTTTGTTAATTTGAGAGTCAATGTCAAATGTTAATGAATTGATATTGGAGGCTAATCATTGTTAATTTTAATTAGGGAACATTGTCTGATGTTTTTAACTGTACTTTATTTGTTGGGGATTGCAACAAATATTTTTATCAAGTTAATTGGCTATAAGTTTAAGGCCCTATTTGCCTCATATTTAATAATTTCAGGATTCCAACCCAAATGGGAGATTCAGCAGAGATTGATGATGGGAACCAAACCTGAGTTGGCCAAATAGCTTGGTCTTTATTGGGGACAATTCCAAATGACATTCCACGCCCTAGTATCAGGGTTCAAACCCAATATATGAGGCTAATGAATCCTATTGACCAAAATGATTAACCTCCCATTGAATCCCCAATTTGTTTGAGTTTATATCTTAGCTTAGGGATTTACTGAACCACACTTTCCTTATAACAAAGCTTGGACTAAAATAACCATTATGCTTTTTCTCCCATTTTCGCAATTTTAAGTAAGAATTGGTATATTTCCCTATTAGTAATTGCCCTCTTAGACGAATATCTGGAAAAAGACTTCTTTGACCAAGAGAAGCAAAAAACAGGAAATTAAAAACCCTGAAACTTTGGGTCCTCTGGCCTCAAATTATTAAGTGATACGAGGTATTATACCCATGGTCCCAACAAAACTGGTGCTCCTTGCCAGGTACACCATAAGTTTATGGTGAAAACACAAAATAAAAATAAACAATGATCAATAACCCTTCAGTATCAGATCCCTCTCTGGATCAAGAACGCTTTTAATTCTTGGCAACTTTGCCCGCTGTGATATATGGGATGGAGCAAAGATTTTTCACCCTTGAGCAACACCAACTTGAACTTTGAGATGTGACTACTGAGCTTAAAAGTGAAAATCTGGCAATTAACTTAAAACGTCACCACAAAATTGGCCCTTCAGGCCACTCAAGATCAGATAGACTCAATAAAAAATATTACCACCTTACAAAACCAAGTGGACGCCCTCCACCCTTACAACACTTTCAGAAGCATCAGTTACTCTTTAGGAGAAAATGTTCCTCCAGTGTCAGTTCACGTTGTTCAGCCATTAACCCCTCCTAGTGGCATATTCAACCCTCATTTTAAAAAAGTACGTCCCAGGGGAAGGGAATATCTTCTCTTTCCTATTTTGTTATGAAAATGCTATGGAAGAAGCTACTGACACCCAGCAGACTCAAACACCTAACTAACTGTCTTAGTCATGTAGCTCAAGACATTATGGTACCTCACCTAATGCATTGCTAGACTTGGGATGACGCCAAGGCTGCCTTGCTTCAGGAATTTGGGAGTGACATAACTTTGTCCAACCAAAAGCAAACTTTTATGGATATAAGCCTTAAGCGTGGGGAAACTGCCGCTGAGTTTGCTCACTGTTTTTACCTGAAGCTCAAACGTTGGTTGCAGGAAATTGTCTTACCTTAGATGATGCTATCACTGCTTCATTTTCGGCATTTAAAAACATGCCTAACATTCTACTTTATCTTAAAGCAATGAAGCCTAACTGGACGTCTCTCCTCCATATTAAAGAAGCTATTTTGGAGATTCCAGCTGACCTGCTTAAACCTATTGGGCCAACTCATTTTAATAGTAATAAGAACAAGCCTCAGGCTCAAGTGGTAGCAGTTACACCCCCTGATCCGCCTACACCTGAATTATACTGCACTCATTGCAGAAGAAACAACCACACTGTAGCTGACTGCCGCATCCTTCAACATGAGTTGGCAAAAGATCAGTCATTATAGGTCAAGAGGCTCCCTATGCTGACAGAAAGCAAGTGCCTCAAGACCCTTGTTCTAGTTCTAGCTGTATCCCCAGTACTTCCAGTTGTTTTGTGTTAGCTGCCCCTTCAGAAGTTGAAGTCCCTCTGTCTATTCAAGGAAATAGGAACCTTTAGCTTTCTTACTTTTATGTTGGTCAGTTACCCAAACAAATTTTGGTGGTCAGATCTTCTATAGAAAGCCAATCCTTGGCAGATAAAACTTTTAAACGTATTGAACGACCCCAAGATTGGCCACAGCAGAATCCTCCGCTTGCTTCACTGCAAATCCCTAATGATAGTCTATTAGCTATTAACTCCCAATTTGGATCGTTGGTGGTTTTAGTCAAAGTAGTAGTCCATAAGGTTAAAGTACTGGCAATACTTGCCACTGGCTCTCCGGTTAATGTTATCTCCTCCCAGCTTATCCAAAAGATAAAAATGGCTCCAGACTTGATTCACAAAGCTGAATATGGGACAGCAGGTAGTCAGACCACTAAGGCGATAGGAGCCTATTCTGCTTACCCCTTCGTTTTGGGAAGTTATTAATTAATGCCCCTGCCATTGCGCTAGAAAACAATAACTAAAAGTTGTTTATTGGGGTCCAACTGATATGGGAGTTTAACTGCATCATCAACTATAAGGAAAATACCTATCCCTACTAGGACATCGGATTCCATTAATATTCAAACTCCCCATCAAAAATAAAGGAGCCCCTAAAAACGGACATGCTTCCTCAAATACCCATCCTCCATCTGCAAAATCGAGTACCAAGTCTTAGGGGAAAAACTAAGTTACCCCAGAGGCTGTGGACGCCAAAGAGGGGATCCCTCTGTATTCCCTTCATTCTATAACAATACCATCAGGCTCACAAGTTATTGTAGATACAGGTGATTCAGATTCTTACCCCTCCTGATCAAATATTGGAGCTTAGCGGACACCCCAATCCTTCCATCAAGGAAGCACTGGCCTGCCCAGGGATTTTGGCCCCAGCCTACGAAAATCTATCTCAATTCTATTAATGAATTTATCCACTAAAGCTCTCCAGGTCCTTTGGCATGCCCCTATTGCTTATGTAAAACTATGTCCCATTAAGAGTATTGCCAAAGTAAATTGTTTTGGCTCGTTACAGGATTTAGGATTTGATCCCCCACCCACCATAGCTTTTTTTGACAGTAGAATTGGGGATAATCTTACCCCAAATGAACGCCAGGATTTCAAAGACCTACTTGAGGAATATGGCAATATTTTTTCCTTGGGACCAAGTGACTATGGGAAAATGATTGGGGTAATTCATCAAATCAAAGCTGAGGATCACCCTCCCTTTAAATCCCAAGCCATATTGAAAATCCAAAGTGGACGAAGCTCAAGTGGCCTTAGAGTTACAGCATCTGTTGGAGGCCGGGTTACTTGTGCCTTCCAAAAGTCCATGGGCTTCCCCACTCTTATTAATTTGAAAAAAGGATGGTGGTCACCATGTTGTTATGGATTATTGCCGCCTCAACTCTATCACTTGAAAAGATAGTTACCCCCTGCCACGTGTAGATGACTCTTTATGCTTAATGTTGGGGTCCCACTATTTCTCAGCTATGGATCTTGCCTGTGGATACTGGCAAGTAGTCACTAGAAGATTGGGCAAATTGCGCTCTTGTCACAAGTGAAGGATTATTCGAGTCCACTCAAATGCCTCAGAGGTTGTTTTGTCCCTGCTACCTTCCAACGCGCTATGGACGGACTACTAGGCGATTTAAAACGCTCCTGCGTACTAGTTTATTTTGATGATATTACCGTTTTTTGAGAACCTTTACTGAACTCTAGATCACCTAAGGTAAGTCTCAGCAGTTACAGCAATCATTGTTAAAACTAAAGCTGTTAAAATCTCTTTCTTCCAGAGTGAGATGATTTTTTGGGTCATAAGGTCAGTAAAGCCGGAATATCCCTGATGGATGACAAGGTCTTGGCTATTGCTAAGATGACCCTCCCTAAATCCCTACAAGATGTACAAGTTTTCCTAGGAATGGTGGGCTATTATTGCCAATTTATCCTCCATTTTGCAGACACCTCCGAGCCTCTAGTGTATTTACTGAAGAAAGTAATACCCTTTCAGTGGAAAGAAGAGCAACAGCAGGCCTTCAACCTGCTACGCATCTCTCTCTCCCACTCTCCAGTACTTATTCATCCAAATAGTGATAAACCCTTCCTCCTCTTTACTGATGCTAGTGATATTGCCATCAGAGCCATACTATCTCAGCATGATGATAACTTAGTGGACCATCCCATCGCCTACTACAGCAAGACCTTATCTAAAGCTGAATGTAATTATAGCTTTATAGAGTGCAAATGCTTGGTGGTCCTACTGGCCATTGAAAATTCCCAACCCTTTTTATATGGGGAGCATTTTACCATTGTAACTGGTCATGCTTCCTTACGTTGGCTACAGCAAATGAAGGACCCTGATGGGAGATTAGCCCATTGGGCGTTAAAACTTCAAAGTTACAAAATTTTCATTATCCCTTGACCAGGCCAATCCATCAAAACGCAGATTGCCTATCTTGGCTTCCCATCTTAACTATAATTGACCCTGAAGAGGATCAATTCTATGACCTCCTAACCCAACCACAGTTATGGAAGGATGAATCCCCAACCCTCCAAAAGGAATTAGTGAAAAGATCGGCAAATCTCAAAGTCAAAAACGGTCAATTGTGCAAACTTGCGTCTAAACAATGGGTGCCTTATGTAAGACCATCAGCTTGAACTGATGTCATATTAGAGGGACATTGGCAAGTCAGCCATGGGGAATTTGGAAACCCTACTAGTGGCTTAAAACTCAATGTTATTGGGAGGGAATGCTTGTTTCTATCCAGGATGTATTGGAGTCCTGTCTGGTATGTAAAAGCCAAGCTGGACCTAATCCCCGTTCTCAACATCCAGTGGTCCCACCCTGTGAACCATTCCATACTATTAGCATTGATGTTGTGGGACCTCTTCCTTGAGCCTCCAATGGACATAAGTTCCTCCTACTAGCTAAGGACCATCTAACTAAGTGGATCAAAGCCAAATTGCTCCCAACCGCTTTGGCAAAGGCTACTGCCACATTCTTATATAATTAGATTATCACCCAACATGGGTGCCATAACTTCATTCTTATCAATAACAGACAAAATTTCTGCTTGACGCTGGTGAAAGATTTAGCTGACCTGATGGGAACCACACAGGTATTCTCAACCCCCTACCATCCTGCAACCAATGGAATGGTAGAGTGGGTAAATGGTACTCAAACTGCAACCCTCCATAAAATGGCTATGACTGACCCCCTTCATTGGCCCCAATATTTGCCTAGTGCAATTTTGGCCTATCATATTAGTTACCATCAAATTACTAAGATGTTGCCATTCCAAGCGTTGTATGGCAGAAATCCCCATCTGCCTTCTAAAGTCCAAACGATGATTGACAAACTTCTTCTGAAACACCTGAAGTTTCTATGCAAAGTATTGCAAATGAAATCATAAGACTTCAGGCCCTGGCTGCCAAAAAACTGTCCGCCAAAACCATTAGAGAAACTGCTCAATCTAATGATAAGCATGATCCCCTACACACTTTCCAACCAGGTGACCTCATCCTATTCTACCACCACTGGCCTGGAGGTCATGTTCACAAACTGGGCACCAACTGATCAGGGCCTTATTGAATCATATATAGATGGGTCAATGAACACTCAATTGTAGAGGTTGTTCATGGAACAGTAGTAAATGCATCCATAGTCACTTTCTCCATCCGTTTACCCCCTATGCCAAGATATAGAGGGGTGTTGTCAGGATTCCAACCTGAATGGGAGATTTGAATGAGGTCAATGATGGGAATTGAACCTGAGTCAGACAAATAGCTAGGCCCTTATTGGGGACAATTCCCAATGACATTCCACGCCCTAGTATCAGGGTTCAAACCTGATCTATGAGGCGAGCAAATCCTATTGGACCAAAATGACTAACCTCCCACTGAATCCCTGAAATGTTATGAGTTAGATCTTAGCTTGTGGATTTACTGAACCACACTATCCTTATAACAAGGCTGGAATAAAATAAACATTATGCTTTTTCTCCTTTTTCGCAATTTTAAGTAAAAATTGTAAATTTTCTATTAGGAATTGCCTCTCCTGACAAAGTATCTGGAAAAAGACTTCTCAACCAAGAGAAGCAAAAAACAGGCAAATTTAACACGCTAAAACTTTGGGTCCCCTGGCCTCAAATTAAAAAGATATATGAGGTATTACACCTGTGGTCCTGACATGTGGCTTCTTATTGGGGTGTCCCTCTCATTTAACCATGTGAAACGCTTTCCCCTCTGGATCTTTGTTCCAGGTATGGTCTTAACTTCATATTCTAATTCACCAGGTGCCCTGAACAAACGTGGCCTAGTTTGTAGCTATAGGGCCCTTGAACTTCCTTAGTTGGAAGATATGTAAAACCAGTTGAGCTCAGGAGCCTTTGGGTAATGCCAACTAATAATCTAGGTCAATGATCTGGTGAATTACCCAATATGGGCTCAGGGAAAGAGGACCCAACTTACAACATTCAACAAGAATGGAGTAGTGCTTGGCATTAATAAGAGCCATATTGTCTTCTTTGTACATCGGCGGACTAGAGCGGCAAGCATCAGCTTTAATTTCTGGTCTTGCATTACCTTGTTGAGATTAGTCTTCAGTGCAACAATGTTCAATTGAATGTTTGTCACTTGGTCATCCGCAGCTGGTACCCCAACATCAGGTTGTCCATTAAACGTCTGGGAATGTTGAACATAGATAAAGAAAATGAGGACATACAATGGAAGAGTGAGTGTGACTGTTATAGGAAAACTGGGAGATATGGAGCAAAGTGGCCCAGGTGTTCTGCTGTGTGGGGATCTAGCAGCGAAAACTTTCTCTAGAGTATAGATGACCATTTATGTCTGGCCATCCAACTGAGGATGGTAAGCAGAAGAGCGTCAAAGCTTGATGCCTAAGGTGGACAGAAGATGGTTTTATAATGGCATATAAAGAGGGCCTCAGTCTGAAAAAACTTCATCAGGTAAGCGATATCTTGAGAATTGTTTTTGAAAAACATCTAGAGATTTCTTCTAAGGTGATGCGTGAAGTGCTTGGGAGGATTCCACATACTTAAGGAGCCAATTCACTACCACCATAAAGCATTAAACCCATGTGACAAGGGCAAGCAGGTGATTAAATCCACTCTGGTAGAGAACCAAGGCCTGGCGGGAATTAGATGCGCCATCAACTTACCCTGAGTCTTGGAACACAAAGGTTTGGATATGGCACACATATAGCATTTAAAGAAATATTTATTCATCATAGACTTCATTCAAGGGCAATAGTAGTACTGTTGGATCAAGCACATGGTCTTACACATTAGAGTGTCAAGCTAGAAAAATAATCATATAAAAACCTTGAGGATCCCTTTTTTCATTTCCTCATTGGATATCCAAACCTTTTCATGGTACTGAATTTTATCATGACACATGGTATAGCTCCCTCACGCCTCTTTGATATAACCTTCTACAAGTACATCTCTTATTCTTTCCCAAAAGTAGACCTTGGGCCATCAGCGCCCTCTTCATGAAGGTTTAGGTTTAGCCATTGTTTAAAGCAATAAAAGGAGAAAGCATGGGCAAAGTATTGTACTTGTTCAGTTCAGAGAAGAAAAAGTTAGACGGGGGTTGTAACTGATGAGATGTGGGCTCAAGTCGAGTGTTCTAAATTTTACTTATCACAAAGTTATATTTGACAGCTCCTGGTGCCAGCGGACTTTCTGTTTGTTCATAAGATGAACGCTCTTGTGAAACTCCAGAGCGCAGTGGTCTGTCCTGATGACAAAATGATGATGTCATAAAGAAGATGGTGCTACTGTTCGTTAAGCGCAGCAATGATGGCAAGGAGCACCTTATCTTACTTAAGAAGTTTGTTTCCACGCAGATCATCTTTCATCTTAAAAAACACACATGATGCTCTAAACCATCCTCACCCACCTTTAAGAAAACATCTCCAAAAGCAAAATTAGAGGCGTCCAACTCAAATACAAAAAGGATGATATGGATAAAAATGGGTCAAGACAGGGGCGTCAAGCATACTAAACTTAATGGCCTGATAAGCAGCCTCTTCCGAATCGCCCTAAACGAAAGATAACTATTTTTGAGAAGGGTCAAAAGCACAGACATGGAGGAGTTATTATTTGCAAACCAACGTAGTAAGGTGATCACACCCATGAAACGGTTATAAACCAGTTTTGTACATTGACAGAACAAAAATATGATTGATGACAGCTAATAAGGACAGATATTCATATCATTTTTTAAACGTGGCACTTTTGGGTGCTTGCAGGTGCTTTTGGCACAGGATTTAAACAAAATAGCAGTCTTGGGAGTATTAAGACTCTTCACTGCTGCTTTAAGATTTTTGGGGTAAAATTTGGCCGCAAACAAATGTAAAAATAATAATAATGGGTACAATATTATCACTTTTTGTTCATTAGAACAAGAGATCACTTATGAAATTAACGCCTCCTATTATCTAAATAATTGGAGGATAATAACAATATGCATAGAATAATTATAGTCATAGAGCAACTCAATTAGCAAAATGATGATTCAACCTATTAGAAATATCAAAAATCTTTTCACCTTGATAGGCCTTATGAAGGTGTTGGTTCAAGATCTTGGATGATGTATTCATGTAGTAACATCTTGATATAATCTCTCCTATCAGCCAACTTGAAAATTATTTTCAGTTCATCAGAATGCCAGAGTTCTTAGTTGATAATTGGCTGGTAAAATATCTTCATCCCCCAGAACTTCCTTCAGGTCTATAAAAGTGGTTGATTTTCTCTTAGGTGGTAGCACTAAATTTAAGTTAGTTCTTAGGCGGACTTCAAAGTCAGTTGGCCTGTTCCTCCGGGTATCTGTATAACCATATTCACAACATTTAGGATATTCAGCTAAATACTAGGACTAAAATCATTACTCCAATTAAGACAATTTTGTTGAGAATTAGGCATACTTTTAGTGATATATAGCCTATTTGGTACCAGATTATTACTACCAACTAGGCGTACATCCAATTGTCCAACATTACCCTCTTCAACTTTTCTCTCTCATTGCAATCACTTTTGCAACTTATTAAATTCAAGTCTGATTCTAGTTTGATAATCTCACAGAGGAGATTAGTCTGCGCCCATGTCAGGGAGCAGTTGGGCAAGTAAGGTAAGAGGAGCAGGTGGTAGGCCCGCGGCCTCAAATGTTCAAAAATGCCCCGGAGAAACTGGCAGAATAGAAAAAAAAATATAAAAAAACTGGTGATCACTATTTCACCAGAAATCCTCGCTTGGCAAGTGCAATGCAACCAGTACATCAACACGCCACACTCCCAACCACTCTCATTGATGGAATACGGAGTCTGTGTGTTTCTGGACATCCAACAAACAGCTTTATGGGAAAAATTTTGTGGGATGTGCACACTTTTTTCCTGACTGCGGTGTACGTCGCACCTCATTCCATGTCACGCGGTTGGCTGGACCTCAGTTTTAAAAGCAAAAAAGCAGCAGACAAGGCTGCAGCAGTGCTCATAGTGGTTGATCTCCCCGAAGGGCAATGGGTCATCGAAACCAAATGCACCAGATGGACAAAATCCAACCAAATTTTCCTCACGTTTGACTTTTTGCCTACTATGGTAAAACGTGCCATTTTGGAGCAGCACCTGAAGATGGTCTCGCCGTTTATGGCAAAATACAATCATTCGAGATGCAATGCTTTATGATGATGCCACGCCTGTGCACCAGCAAAGCCATCGCAGTTCTGACCCCAACTGAGGAGATCGCAAAGGACCTAACCTAGATCCCACACTCCACTTATACATATTGAAGGGCATACCACCCACCCTTTCTGGGTAACCGTGGACAGCGCGCCCCCCATCTGCACCCACTGTGATGCATTTATCCATAAGGCACATGCATGCCCCACCAAGGAGGGCATCACATTCCAAGAGCACCCCTCGGCAGCCATGGCCAGCGGAGAGGCACACTACAAACCAACTGCAAGCACCAAAGAGGCTTTCCCATGGGGAGCACAAGGCTGCTACCTACTGGTAAAACCTATTTCCCTGAAAGAGCGGAAGAAGGCCAAGCAGGCCAGCAGGGCCGCGGCCAAGGAAGCGGCCAAAGTCACCACCACTATCCCACACTCCCAACGCAAGGAGGACATTGAAACCTTTGTGGTGGAAGCAACTCGGGAATCCATCAACCAATTAGATTGAGAAGCCCATGCCAATTGGGCCACCTAATCTGAGGATCTGATGGGTGACTCAATCTCACCTGATCTTTGCAACCAAGCTCCAGTTGATACTGACTTAGGGTCTAATCAACCTGATAATTTTTTGGCCTGATCTTTGGTGCACCAAACTCATCCGCACCACAAAAAATTTGTTTGACATCAGGGAAACAAAAAGTGAAGTCAAAAGCCAATGCGAACCTTTCTGCTAAAATCAACAAAACTACCAATAGTGTTGCTGCAAATACCCGCGCTGCCATGAAGGCCTGTGGGGATCTAGAGGAGGCTAGTGGGCCCAGGTGCCCACCCCTCACACCTAAGGTGCAATGGGGGAAACTTTCACTTTAGGGACGTTGAATATTGCTGGACTCAAGGCCTCACTGTCCCAGGTTAGGAAACTGAGTTTTTTACAAAAAAATTTACCTGTGGATATCCTGGCCATCCAGGAGTCCCACTGTCTGCGAGATTCTGAGGATGCTTGAAAAACCATGCTCCTCCCTTCCCTATCCTTCTGGTCTGAGCACTGTGGGGTGCTTGTTCAGAAAAACAATTTTTTCAAATTTTAATCATCAGAATCCTTCCTCAACAGCTGAGTCCTCATTGTCACTTTCTCATGGGCCAATGTGGCGCATGCTATCATCACATCTATGCCCCAACCTGTGCATGAGAATGTCAGGATTTTTTCTCATCAGTCAAATCCCACCCATTACCCCAGACCCTTTTGTAGTCCGTGATATGAACTGTTGGCTAAACACACCAACGGACCGTTGGCCTTCCTCCTCCCACGCCCCCCAGGGTCACGTAGAACTTCGCGTTCTAAAGGCCACCCTTGGGTTAATGGATGCACTGCTGCACGAGCCCCACTACTTGAAAACATGACGCGACCCAACATCCACAACAGACAATTAAGGTCCATGACCCGCATAGACCTTATCCTTATGCTGGCGAAATTCCTACCCCACATTTCCGCTTCTAAACAATGAAAATTGAATTCTCTGACCACCGGCTGGTCTCAATAACCTACCACCTACCTGTCACAGTGGCTAAGGCCCCACATTGGTGCAAACTCCACCCTCCTGAACTTGCGTCGCCAGGATTTTACACTTGGGTGGAATCTGCAACTTTGGCAAAAGAGTTTGTTACACCGTTTTGCATGGACCCCATCTCCACATGGGCAGCCTTCAAAGAGGATACCATCCGCCACTCTCGCCACCTCTCCTCCTGATGCTCATGAGCCACATCGGCCATCATCTCGCGCGCTCTAGAAGAGTTGGCACACCTGGAGTCCAACATCTCAGCCACGGGATACAGCCCTGCATGGGGCCAAAGTGGGTGGAAGCAGCTGCCCACCTCAACGCGCTTGAAAGGCAACACAAACATCAGGTTTGTGTTTAGTACAAAGCCAAACGCATTACAGAGGGCAACAAGTACATCGCATATTTTTTAAAAAAATTTTCACACCACACCAAAGAATGGCCTGCACACAGGTTCAAAGATTGGATGATTCCATCACGGATATGCCAGCTGAAGTGGCAATCGAGGTACAAAAGGATTACTCCAAGTTATACTGATCTGATTCAATTCAGCTGGCCAAAGTGGCGGAATTTCTCAACCAAACCCACATCCGCACCATTTTCCAATACCCAGAAATAATGAATTTGATTACATCAAATGAACTATGGACAGCCATCCGCGGTGCACCAAACCGGAAATGCCCAGGCCCAGATGGCATTCCATATGAATCCTACAAAAAGTACTTCAAATATATATCACTACTACTGCTTGCCTCACTTAACCAGAGCCTTCTGGAAACGCGCCTCCTACCAGGAGGACAAGAGGTCTTCACCGTCACACTTTTTAAGAAAGGGGACAAGCTAGACTTAGCCAACTGGCGCCCCATTTCTTCAACTAACACGGGTACAAACATTTTAACTAAAATGATGGCTAACTGTTTAGGGATTGTAGCATCTGCCACCATCTCCCCAGAACAATTTGGTTTCATACCCAGAAGGTTGATTTGGGATAACGTGCACTCTGTGGCTAATGCATGCAGTCCACAGCCTCTGGGGCACTTCTATTCTTGGACCAACAGAAGGCCTATGATAGACTAAATTTGGAATACCTCAGGGCCTGCCTCAATCAATTCCGCTTACCCCCTCGCTTCATCAACTGGGTGATGCTGCTCACGGAATCTGCAACAATGGCAGTATGTGGCCCTGGCTTCCTAACGGAAGTAGTCCACCCTCAAAGGGGCTTGCGACAAGGGGACTCCCTTAGCCCACTCTTATACAACTTCAGCCTTGACCCACTACTTTGAAACGTGAATGCCCAACTCACTGGGCTCCATGTGCCGGCCAAGCCCCAGTCAAGATGATGGCGTTTGCAGACAGCTGTGTGGTTGGGGTGTCTAATAATAAAGACGCACGCGCGCATGAAGCTCTCATCCAGGAGTATTCCCAGGTAAGTAATGCTGCACTGAACGCTTCCAAAACCGAAATCATCCTCCTTGGGTTAGTATCAAACCCGCTGGGCCCCAGCGACCAGTGCCCAGCCCAGCCCATATGCTCATCCTCCCAGCTCACCCCACACCACCCCACTAGTGCTCCCCTTAGTGCCACGCCCTACCATAGGGCCAGTCCGCCATCTGGGCATGTGGGTGGAGGCAGGCGGGTATGCATCAGCAGTAATGGAGAGTCATATTCTAGACGACATGACAAAGCGCATCGCCTCCCTCAGAGCCCACCATACTTCCCTTACTGGCAGGGTTGTTTTAGCCAACTCTATGCTCCTCTCCAAAGTCTGGTTTGGAGCCCACGCCATCCCCTTCTCCCCAAGCTTTTTCAAATCCTTGTATGCCCTGCTGCAAGGATAGCTTTGGTCAGGCCGCCCACCACCAGTACGGCTAGAGGTCATGTTTGGCCCTCATCATCTTGGAGGCATGGGCCTGCTTGACTTCAAAGCCCATGCTGCCAAGATCCTGGGCACCTGGATTGCGACTGTCACCGCCCCTACGCTCCCCTCCCAATACTGGTCCCGCGTGGCCCGCTCCAACTTCTCCCGCGCCTTGGGACTTAATAATCCATCGAACCCTCACTCCCTGATGAAATACCTGGCTTCACACCCATCGGCCACAGGTCCTCACGGGACTAAAACCCACTACAAACGAATCCTCCTCTCCATGTGGAGCGCTGAGTGGAGAATTTGTATTAGCGGACACACAACCCAGAGAGGCTGCCCCTCTCCTCAGTTCACACAAGAGGTACAGGGGCTACCCATCCAAGATGGCGTGATCCTCACACGGCCCCATGTCCTATCCAGGGTGGACTACCTGGACATGATGGACATCCCTTACTCCATTGAGACCCAAAAAACTATCTGGAAATATGTACATCACCCTCTGTTGCAGCCTCAAATCCGTTCCCATATGTGGCGCTGCCTGAGGTGGGTGTACCGTATGGCTGAGCGCTCTAATGCTTTACACTCATCCTACGTCGTGTGTGGCCAGTATGGAACGCTGTTCCAGCGCCTGGAGAAGTGTCCTACCTCTAAAGTGATATGGCGCAAAGTTCAACGTCTGCTGGGTCAGGATCAAACATATTCTTTTAGTCTGTCAAGTGATATGTTTGCTATATCCATGGTATCCTCCCTTCCACCCTCCCTCCGTGCTCTGGTGGTTGCAATCACCATGTGGACTATCCACACGATTTTCTTGGATGCCATCACAGGATCCACCCCCACCCTCCCAGAAGCTGTCCACAGATTCCAGTCTCATTTGGTGGACCACTTTCAGGCGTGGATGTTTGAATACCTCCCACCGCGTCGCCGACAGCTGGTCTCCTCCTGTTTCCCAGTTTGGTTCATCAAATCAGACATATCCTCCACACGTGTTCAATTGTGGCTACGGCCCCTTCACACGTTCCCTCCCCCTCCCCATAAGTAGCGTTCCCACTGGCAACAAGAGATAGCATCGCTTCTCTGGGGTGCCTTCCCTGTTACTAAGTTTTGTCTCTTTTGGGTCAAATTTGGAAGTGTCCGTCCCATGGTCAGTCTTCCTCGCAATAAATTTAGTATTGAAAACATTACCCTCTTTAAGAATGTTGGGGGGGCGAATAAAGGCGTAGAAACCGTCCATGAACTCAATTTTATGTAAATCAGGAGCATGAGACTTGATAGATTATTCATCACCCTAATATAGGTGACAACAAAAGGTCCTTCCCAAATGGACAAGAGCTTCTGCTTTTGGGAGTGATATGGTTATAGTAAAACCAAGTCAGATATATGAAAAGAGGGAAGAGGGGATCTAAACTCATTAGCTGCTTGGACCTCTAATGTGACGGTTTTAGCTAAATTAGTCATGTCATTGGATTGTATCTGGATGATGTGTTTGACCAATCTCTTCATGGCCTTGTCAGGAACATTAGTCCTAGCAGAAAAGACATCTTTGTCTCGAAGAGTTGGTACCCTCAGTTCTTGACCATATAGAACGCGGGATGGAGATAATTTGAGGATATGGTGACAACTAATATGATATGTCATAAGGGCAATAGGCAAGAACTGATCCCAGTGTAGAGGGTCTGATGTGGCCATTTTTTGTAATTTTGATACCAAGCTTTCATTTTCTCTTTCTACAGTACCATTTGTTGAATAGTAAAAGTGATCTGAGAAGAGTTGTTGTGCTCCCATGGAGGAAGCCAGAATCTTGATCACTCTGAAGATTAATTCTTCCCATTGTCACATAGTAGAACTTGGGCAACCATGGAGGGTGAAAATATACTGATGAAGGAAAGTAGCGGTAGCTTTAGCAGTTTGGGCTGGGAGAGCCACTGGTTCAGTCCATTTTGTGAAGGGACCAATCCCTACCAGTATGTAATGATTCCACTATTAGTCTGGGGTAAAGGACCTATTACATCTAAAATTATTTTGTTAAAGGGCTGCTGAGGGGTAGTAATGTGATACTGAGTTTTGGTCTAGAGATGGGATTGCTTTTTGCAGGTTAAGCAGGAATCTAGCACTTCAATAGTAGATTCCATGATTCCCTCCCACTAGTACTGTTATTTGATTCACTCTTAAGTTCTCACTTCGCTGTGCCCAAGAGTAGTGTGGGCTTCCATGATGGCAGGTACTCATTCCGAGGGTCAAAGATAGGGCAGCCAATTTGCCCTTACCTTTTTGTATAACTTCCCACTCTCAACC
The DNA here is from genome assembly GCA_022478985.1 of Massospora cicadina. Classification (NCBI taxonomy): domain Eukaryota; kingdom Fungi; phylum Entomophthoromycota; class Entomophthoromycetes; order Entomophthorales; family Entomophthoraceae; genus Massospora; species Massospora cicadina. The sequence continues at coordinate 39,787 of JAKSZP010011173.1, forward strand.
TTGATGTTGTAATGTGACTCACTAACATTTTTAATGGGTTCATTCTCATTGTCCCATGCATCAGGGGTCATGAAGAGGTCATGAAATCTCTCAGCTCCACTATTATCCAAATGAAAACACAGGTAATGGGTCAACACATCGGCATTCATTTGGCAGGTTTTAGCTCAGTGTTAAAACTTTATGTCATAGTGGTGGAGCTTCGATCCTGATGAGCTAGTCGCCCAGTAATATCCTTAATTATTTGTAGCCATTTTAAGGAGGCGTGGTCAGTAACTACGGTGAAGGTAGTTCCATACTAGAAATGGCAATAATGTTTTACCACAGTTGGACAATTACAAGTCTGATACTGCAATAAGAGTGTTTTGGGTTTTAATATAGATAACATTGTCCAAATGTCCCTGGCCAAGTCTCAGTGGAACCCCTCAAATTGGGGTAGTATTTTATTTACATTACTTAGCAAAATGGCTCAAGTTTTGATAGTTGGGTTGCACTGACCTTATGGCAGAATCTTGAAAGTCATTCAGAGGTCCTGCATCTAATTATCTAAGATATATTAGTCTTTTCCCCACGGGTTTGTCTTGCTTAATATTGACCCCTCATCAGGTGATACATTAAAGAGAGGCAAGTTTCAAGAGCTATAATATGTCAAACACCCATCTTTTTAAATAGTCTAAAAGCTTATAATGAATTTCACGCTTATCTCGCTTCAAACCTTGATTTGCTAAATACTAAACAGTGCTATTTTAATAGGGTTCGCTTCTTGACCCCCCAATTACTATTAATAAACAACTTACAAAAAACCAATTCTTTAGTAATTTTATAGTGTTATAGCTTTATAATAGGTGTTATAAAAGTCCCCTAAATAAAAATTAATTTTATCAGTAGAGAGTGAATCCTTTCCTGCGAATATTGTTGAAATCCAGGGCAAAAAGCACTAGTGAGCATCCAAACCCCTGGATTACAACAAGTGGTGCTCACTACAGGGGACAGTTCACCACAAAAAACATTTTCTAACAATGGAAGGTGGTGGGGTAATTGATCCTCACAACCTCCTCACAGCATCTGAACCCCAGCAAGCTGCTTTAAAACAACAGCTAGTCAGCGCACTGTCTCATAAAAAAAACTTGAACAGCGCTTATGCCAAGTCTCTCTTGAGACTGCTCTGGTTATCTCAAAATCCCCTTTCTGAGACAAGTTTACCTCAGGTGAGGGTAGCATTGCCTCTTTTCTCTTCGTTTATGAGGCTGTTATGGAAGGGCAACAGACTACCAAAAAATAAAGCACATCCTCCCCTTGCCTCAGCCACTCTGTTAAGAGGTGATGGTTACTTATTTGAACACCCTTAATACTTGGGAAAGGTGAAAAAGCGCTTATTAAAGAATTTAAATCCATGCATTGCTTACACAGGAAAAACAGGCTTATATGCCTAAGTTTGTTAGAGGGAGAATTAGTTGCTACCTTCTTTGAACTGCTTTACAGTGCAGCACAGCCTCCCCTGATCGCTAAAATACTATATTTGGATGACGCTGTTGCTGCTATTCTGGCTGGATTAGCCTCTTCCCCTTCCTTAACCCAATATATTATTTCATTAAAGCGGTCCCTGCGGAATGTTTGTGATATAAAAGAGGCGTTATTAGATATGGATGATTTTCGTGAAGCTGCGTTTACCCAGAAAGTTGTGCTTCCACCTAAAGGACCACATGTCATGGAACTCTCCCCTGTCAATTGGCAGTAGGAGTCAATACCGACCCTACTGATCCCACCGGTGCTAACTACCCTTCCAAAGCCAGTTCATGTGGGGCGTCCCAAACTAGATTGCCCTCCTCCAATAAGGTTGGCCAGAGGGAACTAGATGTGATAAGGTCAGGCTCTCTTTCCTCAGCTGCACCCCACGTCAGCCCTATAAAATCAGTTGAGTTTTCGCCGCCCCCCGCGAACTCTCTTAGGGGGTTCATCACTGTGGCTCCACCCTCACGTCACTCAAAGCCGTCCTCCATAACAACCATGACCTCCCCTCTGACCATGCACCTGAAGAATTCTTCTTCTACGGTGGCCCCAAAAGTAGGTGCAGCTGCAAATTCTCCCTCCAAAAGTAAAAAGGGTAGATGAGGGTAAAATGGCCCTCCCCTGTGAGGAGGACAAACCAAATTTCTCGTTCTAATTCTAGCCCTTCTTTGGTGTGCATTGATAATCCCTCTGATGACGAAATTGAAGGGGGTGGTGAAGACGCCGAATATTATGTCCTAGGAGCCCCAATGGAAGCGCAGAAACTTGATAGGTTGAGGCCTTAAAGAATAGATATGGACATGATACCACAATGGAAATAGCTCTAACAGGTGTTGATATGTTCAGAGGTGATCACCACTGCCAGTGATACTGAACAGCTTATTGCTACAGTGATCTGATCAACCCAGCATATTCATACCTTCCAATCTATAAAAGTTAAATACCCTGCGATTGATCAACGCCTAGGCATCTTCTCTCCGTTTGGAGGAGGTTCTTGCTCTCCCCCTACTTTAAGTAGCACTATAACCAAGGTAGTGGTTGTCATCAATAAGGTGAGAGCTCTAGCCATCCTTGATATGGGTGCCTTCGTTGATGTGGTTTCTTCAAAGCTCTTCCAAAAGATTAAGTTGGCTCCTGACCTGGCCTATTTGAAAGAGATTTAAGAACTGCGGGGCCCAACAACACATAAACAATCAGAGCCTACTCTTCTCTACCCATACGGATTGGGAAGCTAGTCCTGTCCGCCCCCGCTGTGGCCTTGGATAATAACACATATGACCTGCTCATTGGCACTCAATTCATGATTGAGTATGACGGAATTATCAACATGAAACAGGAATTTCTCTCCCTTCTTAAATTATGAAGTTTCCTAGTCTTTTCAAATAACGAGCCTAAGAAGAAAGAATATACATGCTTAGTTGATTACCCTTTCTCCATCATCTCCCTACTTTATACCACGTCGGGCAGAAACACAAAAAAGCTGCCACTCTGTGGATGCTTCAGAGGGCCTTCCATTGTATGCGTCAGAGGAGGTTGTAGTCAATGCGGGTGAACAAAAGTTGATAGACACTAAGATTACTGTGCAAATCCCTCACTACTGCCTAATGCACTTAACAAGTATTGATGGAATAGTTCCTCTGGAACCTCGGGTGTTGCCAGGTATCCTAGACCCTGCTTACCAGCGACCCATCAATATCCTTCTGGGGAATCTTACTAACAAGGAAATGGTTGTAAAGAAGCATCAGGAGATCAGAAAAAGCCCTGTTGATTCCAATTGAGGACATCTAAAAAGTCTACTATATTGGGTCTATGTTAGATCTGTAACCACTGACTAGCCAATTGTTATGCGCTTTGCCCAACGTTCAAACATAAGATAATCTAACTCCCGCCAAGATCAAAAAATTCACACTATATTGGAGTCCTATAGTGAAATCTTATCAAACCTGATACTGACTATGGGCATATGAAGGATTAAAGTCACACCATTGATGTTGGTGATTTACGCCCTATTCAATCCAAGCCCTATCAGAAATAAAAAGTTGAGGAGCTCCAAATGAGGACGGAGCTTAAACAGCTACTAATGCGGGCTGCTGGTGCCTTCTTAAAGCCCTTTGTCATCTCCTCTATTGCTCATAAAAAAGAAGAATGGTGGCCATTGGGTAGTTTTGGACTACCGCAAACTGAATAACCTCACCAAAAAATATAGTTACCCTATCCCCCAAATTGAGTACGTTTTGGCCCAACTCTCTGGATCCAAGGTGTTTTCCGCTATGGACTTGGATAGTGGATACTGGCAGATGGACCTTTTACCAAGACCAAGAGAAAAGTGCGCTTATTTGTAGCAAAGGCCTATTTCAACCCGCTCAAATACTCAGGGGTTGTACAATGCACCTGCCACGTTTCAGTGAACCATGGACCACATGTTGCAGGATCTTATGCTGAGTTGTGTAATTGTCTATCTCAATAATATCACTGTCTTCCCCGCACTTTAACCAAGCACCTCACACTTAAAGGAAGTCTTTTAACACCTGCGGGCCTCTCACATTAAGCTTGAGCCCTCCAAATGTTTTTACTCATAAGAAAGCGGATTTCCTGGGCCACGCCATCTCCCACGGACAGGATTCAGCCTCTCCTGATAAGGTTGAGTAGATATCCAACATTCCTGCGCTTAAAACCCTCCGCAATATCCAGGTGTTCTTGGGTATGATGAGACATTACCATCAATTTATTCCCAAATTCTCCCAGCTCACTGAGCCCCTTGTACGCCTCTCAGCTAAAAAAATTCTTTCCCTTGTGGAGCGGAACAAAAGGCTGCATTTAAAACGCTAAAATAGTTGCTGCAGCGAAAGCCAATCCTACATACCCTAACTATGGTAAAATCTTCATGCTGTTTACCGATGCCTCAAACTATGCCGTTGGAGCCATCTTGGCTCAATTGGATGAGCATGTGGTTAATCATCCCGTTTCATACTTCAGTAGGATGCTTTCTAAGGCGTAACGCAACTATAGCATCACTGAGAAGGAATGCCTTGAAATATAGCTCGATGTCAAGTATTACTGTCCTTTTTATATGGGTCTATTACTAAAGTGATTACTAACCACTCATCTTTGAAGTGGTTACATAATATGAAAGATCCCACTGGGTGGTTGGCACGCTGGGCTTTGAGGCTCCAGTACTATGATATGACCATTGAGCGCCGAGTGGGATACATCACATTAATGTCAATGGGTTTACCTGGCTGCCATTCATTCACTTAGATATTAATAAAGCTGAGAGGCTAAATGACCTCCTAATGACCACTGACACTTT
>JAKSZP010011174.1:0-44447 GCA_022478985.1 Massospora cicadina
GGTGGTTGATTTCTGCCAAAGTGTTCTTGATAATGGATGAAGCTGCCCTGTGTCTTCTAGACGTTGTGTGTTTGATTTGTTTAAATTTTAAATTTTAAATTTATTGCGGGGAAGGCCGACCATGGGACGGACACTTCTTAATATGACTCAGACGAGACAAAACTTAGTACCAGGTGAGGCACCCCAGAGAAGCGATGCTATCTCTTGTTGCCAGCGGGAACGCCACTTATGGGAAGGGGGAGGGAACGTGTGTAGGGGGCGTAGCCACTATTGAGCACGTGTGAAGGAAGGGGTCTGATTTGATGAACCTGACTGGGAACCAGGAGGAGACCAGCTGTTGGCGATGTGGTGGGAGATATCCAAACATCCACGCTTGAAAGTGATCCACCAAATGAGACCGGAATCTGTGGACAGCTTCAGGGAGGGTGGGGATGGATCCAGCGATGGCATCCAAGACAATCGTGTGGATAGTCCACATGGCGATTGCAACCACCAGAGCACGAAGGGAGGGTGGGAGGGGGAGGCCATTGATGAAGCAAACATATCTCTTTACAGACTGAAGGGATGTGTTTGATCCTGGCCTAGCAGACGTTGGACTTCGCGCCATAATACTTTAGAGGTGGGGCACTTCTCCAGGCGGTGAAACAGCGTTCCATACTGGCCACACACGACACAGGATGAGTGTAAAGCATTAGAGCGCTCAGCTGTACGATACACCCGCCTCAGGCAGCGCCACACATGGGAGCGGACTTGAGGCTGCAACAGAGGATGGTGTGCGTATTTCCAGATAGTCTTTTGGGTCTCAGTGGAATATGGGATGTCCATCATGTCCAAGTAGTCCACCCTGGATAGGACTTGGGGTCGAATGGGGATCACGCCATCATGGATGGGTAGCCCCTGTACCTCTTGTGTGAACTGAGGGGAGGGGCGGCCTCTTTGGGCTGTATGTCCACTAATACAAATTCTCCACTCTGCGCTTCGCATGAAGAGTAGGATTCGTTTGTAGTGGGTTTTGGTCCCGTGAGGACCTGTGGCTGATATGTGTGATGCGAGGTATTTCATCAGGGAGTGGGGGTTTGATGGATTGTTGAGGCCCAAGGCTTGGGAGAAGTTGGAGCGGGCCGCGCAGGACCAGTGTTGGGATGGGAGTGTAGGAGCAGTGACGGCCGCAATCCAGGTGCCCAGGATCTTGGCGGCATGGGCTTTGAAGTCAAGTAGGCCCATGCCACCTTGATGATGAGGGCCAAACATGACCTCTAGCCGTACTGGTGGAGGGCGGCCTGACCAAAGCCAACCTTGTAGCAAAGCATACAGGGATTTGAAGAAGCTTGGGGAGAAGGGGATGGCGTGGGCTCCGAACCAGACTTTGGATAAGAGCATAGAGTTGGCAAGAACAACCCTGCCAGTGAGGGTAGTAGGGGGGCTCTGAGAGAGGAGATTCGCTTCTGTCACGTTGTCCAGTATATGGCACTCCATTACTGCTGACGCGTATCCACCTGCCTCTAACCACACGCCCAGATGGCGTACCGGTCCTATGGTAGGTCGTGGCACAAAGGGGAGCACCAGTGGAGCGGTGTGTTTTGAGTTAGTAAGGCGTGGACGTGGGCGAGCAGATGGGCCGGGTTGGGAACTACTTGCTGGGGCCCAGCAGTTCTGAAACCGGCCAAGGAGGATGATTTTGGTTTTGGAGGCGTTCAGTGCCGCGTTGCTTACCCAGGAATATTCCTGGATGAGGGCTTCAAGCGCGCGTGCATCTTTGATATTAGACACCCCCACCACGCAATCATCTGCAAATGCCATCATCTTGACTGGGGTTTGGCCTGGCACATGGACCCCAGTGAGTTGGGCATTCACATTTCGCAGTAGTGGGTCAAGGCTGAAGTTGTATAAGAGTGAGCTCAGGGGGTCCCCTTGTCGCAGGCCCCTTTGAGGATGGACTACTTCCGTTAGGAAACCTGGGCCGCGCACAGCCATTGTTGCAGATTCCGTGAGCAGCATCACCCAGTTAATGAAGCGGGGAGGTAGGCGGAATTGTTGAGGCAGGCCCTAAGGTATTCCCAGTTTACTCTATCATAGGCCTTTTGTTGGTCCAAGAATACAAGTGCCCCAGAGGCTGTGGACTGACACACATTAGCCACAGAGTGCACGTTATCCCAAATTGACCTTCTGGGGATGAAACTGAATTGTTCTGGGGAGATGGTGGCAGATGCTACAGTCCCTAAACGGTTAGCCATGATTTTTGTTAAAATTTTGGTGTCTGTGTTTGTTAGAGAAATGGGACGCCAGTTGGCTAAGTCTAGCCTATCCCCTTTCTTGAAGAGTGTGACCGTAAAGGCCTCATGTCCTCCTGGTAGGAGGCGCGTTTCCAACAGGCTTTGGTTGAGTGAGGCTAGCAGCAATGGGGATATATATTTAAAATATTTTTTGTAGAACTCATATGGAATGCCATTTGGGCCTGGACATTTTCAGTTTGGCGCACCGCGAATGGTAGTCCATAATTCATTCGGAGTAATTAAATTCATTATTTCTGGGTATTGGAAAATGGTGCGGATATGAGCTCTGTCAAGAAATTCCGCCATTTCAGCCGGCTGAATTGGTTCAGCTCAGTATAACTTGGAGTAATATCTTTGCGTTTCGATTGCCACTTCAGCCAGTGTGTCCACAATAGAATTATCTGATCTTTGCACCTGTGTGCAGGCCACGCTCTGGCGTGGTGCAAAAATTTTTTTGAAGAAGTATGCGGTGCACTTGTCGCCTTTAGTTATGCATGTGGCCCTGTATTGGACACAAACCCGATGTTTGTGTTGCCTTTCAAGTGCGTTGAGGTGGGCTGCTGCCTCCACCCACTTCTGGCCCCATGCAGGGCTATATCCTGAGGCTGGAATGTTGGACTCCAAGTGGGCCAATTCCGCCAGCATGCACAATATAACTGCCAATGTGGCTCATGAGCGTCTGGATGAGAGATGGCAATAGTGGCGGATGGTGTCTTCTTTTAAAGTTGCCCATGTGGAAATGGGGTCCGCACAAAATGGTGCAACAAACGATTTTGCCAAAGTTGCCTCTTCCACCCACATGGAAAATCCTGGCAACGCGAGCTCTGGGGGGCAGATTTTGCACCAATGTGGGGCCTTTGCAACTGTGACGGGTAAGTGGTATGTTATTGAGACCAATTGGTGGTCAGAGAATTCCATTTTCGTTGTTTAGAAGTGGGAGATGTGGGGTTGGAATTTCGCCGGCGCTAGAATAAGGTCGATGTGGGTCATGGACCTTAATTGGCTGTTGTGGATGTGGGGACGTGTCATGTTTTCAAGCAGTGGGGCATGTCGTGGCAGCGCATCCATTAACCCAAGGGTGGATTTTAGAATGCATAGTTCTACGTGACCCTGTGGGGTGTGGGGTGAGGGCGGCCACCGGTCCGTTGGTGAGGTTAGCCAACAGTTCATGTCGCCAATTAGGAAAGAATCGGGGTAGCAGGAGGGATTTGACCAACGAGAAAAATTCCTGACGCTCTTGTGCACCGTTTGGGGCGTAAATGTTGATGATTTTGTGTGTAACATCAGCCCATGAGAAGGTGACAACGAGCACTCAGTCATTTAGGAATGTTTCTGAAGATGTAAATTTGAAAAAATTGTTTTTCCAAATTAGCACCCCACAGTGCTTTGACCAAAAGGATAGGGATGGTAGGAGCATTGTTTTCCAAGCTTCCTCAGAACCTCGTGGACAGTGGGTTTCCTGGATGGCCAGGATATCCACGGGTAAATTGTTTTGTAAAAAACTCAGTTTCCTAGCCCGGGACGAGGAGGCCTTGAGTCTGGCAATATTCAGCGTCCCTAGAGTGAAGGTTTCCCCCATCACACCTTAGGTGTGAGGGGTGGGCCCCCTGGCCCACCAGCCTCTTCCAGGTCCCCATGGGCTTTCACAGCAGCGCGGGTATTAGCAGCAACGCTATCAGGGTTTTTGTTAATTTTTGTGGAAAGAGTCGCATTGGCTTTGGCCTTCACTTTTTGTTTTCCCCGACATTGGACAAATTTTGTGGTGCGGATAAGTTTGGTGCACCGTCGAGTGGGGCAAAAAAAAATTTCTGTTGGGATAGGTCCCAAGTCGGCTTCAACTGGGGCTTGGGTGCAGCGATTGGGTGAGATCAAATCTCCCATTGGATCCTCAGATTGAGTGGCCCGTTTGGCATGGGCCTCCCAATCTGATTGGGTGATGAATTCCCGAGTTGCTTCTGCCGCGAAGGTCTCCATGTCCTCCTGGCGTTGTGAGTGTGGGATGGTGGTGGTAACCTTGGCCGCTTCCTTGGCCGCGGTCCTATGGGCCTGCTTGGCCTTCTTCCACTCCTGCGGGGAGATGGGCTTTACCATTAGGTAGCAGCCTTGTGCTCCCCATGGGAAAGCCTCCTTGGTGCTTGCAGTTGGTTCATAGTGCGCCTCTCCACTGGCCATGGCCGCTGAGGGGTGCTCTTAGAATGTGACGCCCTCTTTGATGGGGCATGCATGTGCCTTATGGCTGAATGCATCACAGTGGGTGCAAATGGGGGGCGCACTGTCCACGGTTACCCGGAATGGGTGGGTGATGTGTGCCCTGCGATGTCAATAAAGGTGGAGTGTGGGATCTGGGTTAGGTCCTTCGCGATCTCCTCGGTTGGGGTCAGAACTGCAATGGCTTTGCCGGTGCAGAGGTGTGGCATCAGCATGAAACGTTGCATTTTGAAAGATTGTATTTCGCCATATATGGCGAGACCATCTTTCAGGTGTTGCTCCAAAATGTCACGTTTTACTGTAGTAGGCAAAAAGTCAAATGTGAGGAAAATTTGGTTTTGATTTTGTCCATCTGGTGCATTTAGTTTTGACAACCCATTGCCCTTTGGGGAGGTCGACCACTATGCGCACCGATGCAGCCTCATCTGCTGCTATTTTGCTTTCAAAACCTAGGTCCAGCCAACCGCGTGACATGGAGTGAGGTGCAACATACACCGCGGTTGGGAAAACTTTGTGTACATCTTCACAAAATTTTTCTCATAGAGTCATTTTTTGGATGTCCAGATACACATGGACTCCAAATTCCACCGACGAAAGTGGCTGGGAATGTGGCGTGTTGATGTACTGGTTGCATCGTGCTTGCCACGCGAGTATCTCCGGGGAAATTGTGACCGCCAGTTTTTTTTAGATTTTTTTCTATTCCGCCAGATTCTCTGGGGCGTTTTCGAATGTTAGAGGCCGCGGGCCTTCCGCCTGCTCCTCTTGCCTTGCTTGCCCAACTGCTCCCAGACATGGGCGCAGACTAATCCCCTCTATGAGATTATCAAACTAGATTTAGTCTTGAATTGAATGGGTTGCAAAAGTGTTTGCAACGAGAAAGAAAAGATTTTTGTGTGTTTGATTTGTTGGGTTGTTGGTTTTTTAAAATTTTCCCAGGTGGTTAGTGGGTCAGAGCAGAAAGGTGTTTAAAATCCCAGGTTTAGGATATTTCCTCCATCCAGAATTGAAATTCTGAGTTGGCTAAACTTTCTGGGCATATTCTGCACCATCTGGGTGCTTGGGTACTTGGTTCCGCCAGTTTGTAGAACACTGAAACTAGCTGATGGTCAGAAACTCAATTTTTGTAGTTTTGAATATTTGAATTTAATGATGGAAAATTAGTGGTGCGAGTATCAGGTCTATCTGTGACATAGAGATAAGTGCACCTTTGTGTACATGTGGGCATGTCATGTTTTGTAGTAGGGGTAGCCTTTTTGATAGCAGATCATATAGTCCCAGGGTGGCCTTTAATACACGGAGTTTCACTTGCCCTTGTGGTACCTCCATTAAGTATGGCCATCAGTCAGTATCTGGGTTAATCCAGCATTCATGTCTCCCATGATAAAAGTGCTTGCTGGAAGATTTAGTTGTTTTAGAGCTGTTAGAAACTCTCTTTGGTCCATTGCACAGTTTGGTGTGTACACACTGGCTAACATGTGTACTTCATTGTGCCATGAGAAGGTTATGGCAAGTATGCGGCCATCCAGGAATGAATTTTTGTTAGTAAATTTAAAGTTTTAGTTTGCTCATACTATCACCCCACAGTGTTGCGACCAAAACAATATTGTTGGGAGGAGCATGTTTTCCCATGCCTCCTCCTCTCCCTGTGGACAGTGGGTTTCCTGCACCGCCAGGATATCCACAGTTGGGTTCTGTAGGAGACTCAACTTCTTGGCCCATATCGTTAAGGCCTTGAGTCCCACTATGTTCAGCGTCCCTATTGCTACTGAGATGCCAGATTCACCTCAGAGCGGTTAGCAGGGCCCCCCGACCCTACTCCTTCACTCACATTACTCTCCAATGCACCGCTGCTGCAGAGAGAATAACCATGAGTAGGAGTTGGGGTGTATTCTGCCCCTTTCATTGCCACTGCTTTTGCTCCTCTCTTGGCTTTGCTTGGTTTCAATTTATCATTGCGGTGCACTTGTGTGCTCTTATTGGCTGCATTATTTTCTTGCACATTACATTGTTGATTTTCCTTCCTGATTGGGTTATGTTCCACAAATTCAGGGGTTGCGCTGAACCCCAGTTTTGCTGCATTTATTTTCAAATCAGGGTCCGGCAAATTCAATCTGTTTGGATTGGTTGTTTGTTTTCCATGGGATTTGATCGGTTCATTGATTTGAATTCATCCATGTCTTCCTATATCTGTTTCGTGATATGGATGACTCCACCGAGGCCTTTGCCTTGGCCACGGCCCACTTGCAAGCCTGTTTGGCCATTTTTCATTCTTTTGGGGAACTTGGGTCAAATATTTTATATTGCCCATGTTTTCCCTAATTAGTGCTTGTGTTATATCTGTATTTTGGCGTACTCTGAGTCATCTTCGCCCATTTCCTCCTCACATAATTCCATTTCACTCAGGCCTTCTTTTTGGAGCAAGAATGAATCTTGTGCCCAAAGGCCTGGCAATGGTTGCATTTGGATAATGCACTCTCCACTGTTTCATGGAACAGTTGGGATTTTTCCCATCAATGGTGAAGGATGCAATTTGGGGTATTTTTGTGATATTCTCCACTACCTCCTGGTTCAGGGAAACAATTGCAATTGCCTTCCCAGTGCTAAGGGTCAGCATCATCTGAAATCTTTGCATCTCAAATTGTTTAATTTCTCCATAGGCTTCCAAGCCTTCTCAGAGATGTCTTTTGACTACTGTGCACACCAGTTTAGTCAGAAGGTAATTGAAAATTATAAAAATATCTTTGGATTCTATCCAATGTGTGCGTTTAGTTGATACCAAATGCTGAACATCGGAAAGGTCAAGTACCACTATTACCTTCGCTGCTTTGTTTGCTTCTTTCACTGTTTTGAACCCAAGGTCTACCCAACCTTTGCATATAGTATGGGTTGTTAAGTACACCACGTGTGGGAAAAATTTAAGTTGGACTTCGCCAAACTTTCCCACATTGTCAGTGTTTCTATGCCCAGGAAAACTCGTATCTCATATTTCATTGATGACAGTGGTTGTGGGTGGGATACTTCAATGTAACTGCAGTAATTTACCAAAAAATTCACAAAACCTGTGGTGTGCGCCACCTCAGGTTTTTTTTACTGAGATTTTCATTTGTACCTGTGCACTTGGTACCTTTGGGTGATGTATGTCTGGGTCACTGCCCTTTACCATGTTCGCCCAACTCTTTACTTTATTACTTATACTCATCTCACCTGGTATTGATTATCAAATTGTACTGTTTGAATTGAATTGTATTCCTAAAAGTGATAGTAATCAGAAAGAAAAGTACTTTTCTGGAACATATTGGCCCTTAATCCAATCCAATACCTTGATGACTGGAGGCAGTTCATCATTGTACTTGCTGCTAAAGCATCTTATCAAACATTATATCACTCAGATCTGCTGTAACTGCAACTGTAAGTAATATCAATAAACAAAGGGCATTATGGTGTTTTACTCCAGGTTGGTGAAGAATTTAGAAATTGTATGCCTGCAGTTTAAGAGCCCATTGGGCCAGACGCCCTTCAAGCTACTTAAGATTTTGTAACCAGCATAATGAGGCATGATCCGTTACAACTTTGAATTTCACCCCATGCAAATACACTCAAAATTGCTTATAGGCATAGATCACCGCTAAGCACTCCTGCTTGGTCACAGTATAATTGCACTCATGGCTGTATAAGCTACGACTGCAGTATGCTACAGGGTCCTCTTCTCCTTCCTCATCTTTTTGGGATACGCCTGCCCCCACAGCGAAAAGGGATGCATCCATCTGAACAATGAACTCTTTTTCACTATTGGGATAGCATAACACCGGCGCACTGGTCAGTGCCATTTGAAGCATATCAAAAGCGCGTTGCTGACGTTCCATCTATTTGAACATGGTGTCCTTTCTTAATAACTCAAATAGTGGGCCCCCAATACAGATGAAGTAAGGGATGAAGCGCTAGTAATATCTGACCATTCCAAAAAATTTCTGTATATCCCGCTTGCTGTTGGGTGGGGTCATTTTCGAACAGCTTCCACTTTGGCAGGTTGAGTTCTCAGCCCCACGGCATCAACCACGAACCCCAGGCACTCCATCTGGTCCTTAAAGAAATGGCACTTCCGAGGTTTGATCTTGAAGTGGGCCTCAGCGAGCCAGTGGAATATTGCTTCTAAATGGTCGAGGTGTTCAGAGAAGGTTCAGGAGAAAACATTAATGTCATTAAGGTATACAATAATGCACAACATCTTTAGGTCCCCTAAATTAGTGTCCATTGCCCATTAAAAACGTAGCCGTGGCATTATACAGCCCTTTTGGCATCCAGGTTGGTTGAAAAATACCTTTGGACGTGATTACAGCACACTACTCTTGCTCCGCTGGGGCAACTCAATTTGCAGTGGCTCGAGATCAAGTCCATTGCTGAGAAAAATGAGCTCCCCCTAGCTGATCCAAAGCATCATCAATCCGCGGTAAGGGATAGGAGTCCTTTTTGGTGATGCTGTTGATCTTTCAGTAGTCAATTACTACAGGGTTAGTACCATCCTTCTTTTTTACAATAATAGCATAAATAGCCCATAGACTCTTTGAAGATTCAAGCATCCCTTGATCTAATAGCTTGTCAATCTCCTTGGTTACTACTTCTTCTGTTACCCTTGATCGGCGGATTGGCCTTGACCTGATGGGATGATGATCTCCAGTGTCCAGCCTATGAAATACCCCCCGTGTGCATCTTAAATCATGGTTGTCAGCAGCACAAATCTCTTTATATTTTTGAAATAAATAAATTGCCTGATCCTTCTGTGGTTCTGACAGCCCCATTAATTGCGTAATACAACTGCCATTACACTGAGCTGTGGTTTGAAAGGTAGACCAAATCCCTCCAGCGTCCCAAACTCATGAACCAAAGAACCTCCTCAACGGAGATTAAGTGTATATATGCCACTATTTGGTGGCGGTGGATTTGCAATGGTACCATTTGTAGATTTGCAAGTAAAACTTTGATCGCCCCCTGGCCTGGTAATATAATGCCTGGGGCCACGTGGGGCTCAAACTGCAATTGCTGATATAGCCCAATAATTTCCACATAGAGTCCATCTGGAACTTCAATCACCAAGTCAGTGTTCACTATAACTTGATTCCTGGATGGAATAGATATAGGTCCAGCAGCTCTGAGTGGAAGCCCTTGATATTCATAAATCTGTTGGGGAAGGGCCCAGGTTCTTCCCTTTAATCAATGGTAGCGCACAGGGATCACTCCGTTGCTATAAGCTAAATTGATATTCCCCATATGCACTGGATCATTTGGCACTCTGCTAGAGGTGAAGTGAATTGGGATTCGCTGACCCAATATGTCAAAAGTCTTGTCCATCATATCAATGACAGCCCCATAGTGTTTCAAGAAGGTAGTTCCAATTAACAGATCATAATTGCTAAGTGGTAACACTATAGCTGGGGCTACCACGACAATAGAACCAAAATGCAGTGGAAGCGCATTTTTTGCTCAAACAGAGACCATGTTTTCTGCTCCAGAAGTTCCATATACCATCCAGTGTTCCACATCCAGTTTTAATGTCAACCTGGCCACCAATTTTTGGAGACTATATTGATGGGGCACTGGTATCTATGATGGCACAGACTCTGGTTTTAGCTATAACCAGGGTGCAATAAGTACATTTGAAGTAAGATGCATCCTGACTGTTTATAACATGGAAATTTAAGGAGTCTCTGTTTCCAAGGAAACACTCAATCCCTTTACCAAATCTGGGGTGTTATTTTATATTGGTGTTGACTGGAAGAGCGACGCTTACTGCTTGCAAGAAAGATGCATCAGAGGAGGGGTCTAACTTTTCAGGGGAAACTTGGTTGAACATTTGACAGGCATGCGGCTCAACCTGCCTCTGAGACCCCTCTTCCGCCATATCCACAGACTGCACTTATGTCAAAACATTCACCCCACCAACCAGTTTCTGATATAATACTGACTTATTTTGAAAGGAACTTTCGCTGAATATTCTAAAATGGGTTCAGGTGGGACGTTTGGGTTTTGTATAGCAGAGGTAGAGAGTCACATCTCACTCCGCTCTAAATTTTCCCTGGCAGTACTGTTCTGGATGTACACAAGAGACCTGTTGATTGAGACACCACCATGCCAGATGCCCCTGTTGACTGCATTTGAAACAGCTGACCCCATAGGGACCACATCCTTGACTAATGTGAAACAAGTCATGTCAAGAGTTGGGCTGGAAGTGATCAGTGGAAACAGGTTTAGGGTGATAGTTGGGCCGGTGATGATAAGAAGGTATGGGGAAGATGTTTAACTGCTTAGGATAACTTGGTGGAATCTGAACTGGACAGACAAAGTGTAAGAACCACGGGGTTTTCACTGGTGCACAGGTTTGCTTAACTACTGACTCTGGGAATAACTACGAATTTGCTAATTGTATGAAGACAATTAGCCTAATCGAGTTCAGATAATTGAGTAGCTTCAGCCCTACTCTGACAATATACAAGCTCAAGTGACTTTAGCCTCAATCTGGCAATATAAAGGTTTAAGTGACTTCAGCCTCACTCTGGCATTGACACTTAGACAGGAAGACTTCTTCACAACTTCACTCTGAATTAAACAATCCACAATTTAAAACAATAAAGTATTAACAGTACTAAGGTGTTTTTATTACTAATGTTAGGGAGTATTTATAGGGTAAAATGATGAAGGACATGTGTTAGGGATATTCGTGGTAGCCATGAGATTCTCGGCACGCCTAGCTGACAAAAAGGGATATCCACGAGGTCTTGGCATGCCTAGCTGACAAAAAAGGGGTATCTACAATGATCTTGGCACACCTAGCTGACAGAAAAGGGATATTGGTTCAATTTTGGGAAATATTCCAGCTGATATTCATGAGGAATAGCATAATCAAATTGCTATTTGTATTAGCCCACATGTAGGCTACCAAACCTGACGATTTCCCATGAGTAATTACCCATTTTGAGTTAATTTACTCATCTCCAAATTGTTGGCAACAATCCCCAACAAAATTGTAACTATAATTAACATTGGATATGATCCTATGAGAATTTTTATTAACCATTTAATTGGTGATTATCGCCAAAGAGATGGAATAATTGATCAACGTCTCAAAGCTTAATCAAAATCTAAATTAAATAAATGAACCAGTTATTTTAAATTAATTGAAGCTTAGATAATTCACAAGCTGAATAATGTGGTCATATAGATTCCCACACATCCCCCCACTTGACCATATTATCAGCTAAAAAATGTCTTCATAAAATAACTCCTTCTGTGAACAAATCTTATCTAGTCTGAATGAAGCGGATGCCTCCCATTTTTGAGCGATGTCATGAACTGCTTGAAGAGGTATCCTTTCCACTCCAGCTAGATCCAGCCCCTTGAGTCAACTTGATTCAGCAATCCCCTCTTCTACTCTTCCCACAATGGTGCCAATTTCCAAAGAGGGGACAGGGTTGGAAGTTTCACCATTTAACTATTGTTCTTTCATCCCTCATTCTCATGTAGCTGAGCTCAATCTAAAGCTTTTCTGGTTTCATCAATTCAGCAATGATTTGATTCTCAAAAAGGCAATCCAATTGGTAATTTCATCATGTAATAAGTTTGTATCAATAATAACAATCCACTTGTCATTAGATTATTATATAAACTTTCAACCTTGTATGCATAAATCCTAGTTAAGTAAGATCTAATCATTGACTCAACCCCAAGGTTAATGCTGAGCTTAATCCTTAGCCAAGGCTAACATCTACTAGGAATAAAATTCAAACATATCTCCCCACCAAGCCTTGGCTATAGGGTTAGCTCCTTGCTTTCGTCCAATGTTATCCTCCTCTCCACATCTTCCTCTGAATTTTGCCTCTGGCTAGTCAAGCAACACACTAACAGAGACCCCCTGCAGTGAGCACCAGTGTAAAAACCGCGGGGTTTTCACTGGTGCACATGTTCACTTAACTACTGATTCTGGAAATAACTCTGAATTTGCTAATTGTATGAAGACAATTAGCCTAGTTGAGTTTAGATAATTGGGTAGCTTCAGCCCTATTCTTACAATATAAAGGTTCAAGTGACTTTGGCCTCACTCTGGCAATATATAAGGATTTAAGTGACTTCAGCTTCACTCTAGCGTTATCACTTAGACAGGAAGACTTCTTCACAACTTCACTTTGAAGTAAGCATTCCACAATTTAAAACAATAAAGTATTCACAGTAATAAAAACTTTCTTTCTCATAACAATCACTTTAGTTACTACAATTTTATTCAAACAGCAAAGTTGGATAATCACACACAGGAAAGATGGGCGACTTTAATAACAAAAATAATACAACATGGGCGAGCGTCGCAGCAAGTGGTGCGCTTAACGGTGCAACTAAGGGCAAGAAACGCCCTGGAGGGGGACCAGGAACCCAATCTGCAAATAAATTGCAAACTCAGACACCGTCTGGGTTTATGGTATTTACTGTAAAGCACGCGCAATACATGTACATTTAATTCAACCAACCTTTGTCAAAGGTGGAACACGGGATCAGACTCTTCCTTGGGGATGAGTCACCGACCCTGTGGGAGAAAACATGTGAGGCACAGCCCTCACTTTTTCCTCACGCAGTGTACGTAGCCACCAACAACATGGGCCGCAGCTGGATCAATATTGGTTTTGAAACAGCTGATGAAGCCGATGCCGCAGCAAAAATCTGCGTGGAAATTGCCCTCCCTGAGGGCAAAAAAATTGTGCACACCATGCACACCAGATGGAACAAAGCAAAAACTTTGTTCATCTCTTTTGACTCGCTCCCCACCAACCTTCCTTGTAAGGTAATCGAGGAGGAGCTCTGCAAAGGTCTTGTGGCCTATGGAGAAATCTAACAACTTGAATTACAGTGATTTCGCTTAATGCCTGACCTGTGCATGGGCAAAGCTATCGCTGTAATCAATCCCTTCCCATAAGTGGAAGAGGATCTATCCAGAATTCCCCACGCAGCAGAATTTCACTTGCAGATGGGGGCCAGTCAGCTGCATTCTGAGTTACACCAGAACGCGCACCACCCATTTTCAACCACTGTGGCTCACTGGGCCACAAGGAACATGCATGCCATGTAAAAGAGGGCTTAATGGAAAATGATTTTTGTGAAGAAGCTATGGACGAAGATAGTGAAAACTTTGCTAAAATGACTGATGGCCACCACCCATTCCGTTGAGATGAAGATGGGCTATACTCCATCATGGACCCAGTTACAAGTAAACAGCCTAAAGCAGCACAAAAAGCCCACAAGAGAGCAGCGGCTGAAGGGCGGCACATGCGGAATCCGCCATTAACTACGGACAAATTCAGGAGGATATTTCAGATATTCACCGAACCAACCAATCAGAACAATATGTTCAGGTCAAAAATTTTTTCACAGTAACCAGAATGATCCACAAAGCGTCATCAGTCATGCACATACTGAGGAACAATGCAACTGCAATTTGGGTGAAAATGCGGTGCACAATGCAACAAAGTTGAACTTTAAAAATATAAAATCCAATCAACAACCCGCATCAAATCAACATGAGACCTGTGCAGGAAAAGTTGACGCAAATGCAAAACTGCAATTCCCTTGAATCATTGGGTCAGATCAAGGGAACCAACAATGGCAGTGAAAGAGTTGGAGTACAGACGCGGAGCATGGCCAAAATGAGCCACGGTGGGATAGGACCAGAGGGTCCTCCCAACCGCTCCTGAGGCGCCGTGGGCACTTCAGTGTCAATAGGGACATTAAATATCGTGGGAGCCAGGGCTCATACGTCCCAAGCCAAAAAGCTGGCATTCCTGCAAAAACCTCTTGTAGACATCTTGGCCATCCAAGAAACCCACTGCCTACAAGGGGAAGAAGAATCCTGGTCAACCAGGGTCGCACCATCACAATCAGTATGGATGTCTCACTGTGGGGTGATAGTCCAAAACAACAAAAAATTTAAAATTACAAATTCATCATCACATTTGCACGGTCGAGTCCTGGTAGCAACAATCACATGCCAAGATGAAATAATTTCATTAGCATGTATCTATGCACCATGCACTGCAACTGAGAAAAAAAAAATTTTGAAAAAATTTTTACCCTCACCCTCCCACCAGATATCATCATGTTAGGCGATTTCAACTGCTGGGATAACCCCAATACAGATCGATGGCCTAATCCCAGGGGATACCCACCTGGACACATTGAATATCGCACAATGAAGGCATCTCTTGGCTTACAGGATGCTCTTCCTCCCAATTCACCAATCCTTCCCCATATGACAAGACCCAACATACGTGAGGGACTGCTCATATCAATGAGTCATATTGACCACATCCTCATCCTACAATCCCACCACTCAAGAATCTCCAAATTTACAACAAAAAAGATCAATTTTTCTGATCACCAATTAGTTATGGTGCAGTTAGTTCCAACCCAATCCCACACACAGGTGTCGCCTTGGAGAAAGCTTCACCCAGAAAATATAAGATTGCCTGAGATATCTGACTGGGTTGAAAACAAGGCTACAAACCCAAAATTCACAGCCCCATTCACTTCGGATCCCATCAGAACATGGGAAAATTTCAAAAAAGATTTAATCAACAAAACCCGCCATATTGCATCACGCAAGTACACCGCGGACACAGCCACAATCAAGCGTACCTTGGCAGAACTAGACCACCTGGAAGTAAATACTCCAAGATCTGGCTATAGCCCTAATTGGGGACGCAAATGGGCAGAAATTTCAGCCCAATTTAACAATCTCATCTTTGAACACCAACACAGAATCAAAGTATCGAACAAAGGTAAGTTCATAAAGGAAGGCGAAACCTGTTTGACATACTTTTTCCGCCAATTTCACTCCCGCGGAAACCAGCCCATGTGCACACAGGTCCGCAAGACCAACGGCACCATGGCAACTGACCCTGAGGAGGTCAAGGCGGAAGTACACTGCTATTACACTGAATTATATCGCAATATGCCAACAGATCCACAAAAAATTAAAGAGATTATTCAAACTGCCAAAATACAAAGTACACCACCAAATTACAATATACTATCCCTTATCACACGAGAGGAGCTTTGGGAAACAATTTGCGGTGCACCACATAGGAAATGCCCAGGGCCTGATGGGATACCCTACGAATTTTACAAAAAATATTTTCAACAAATCGCCCCCCTCCTATTGGCGTCAATGAACCAGAGTTTGTTGGAAACACGCCTATTACCAGGAGGCCATGAATCCTACGTTATAACCTTGTATAAAAAGGGTGACAAGTTGGACCTGGCCAACTGGCGCCCAATTGCACTCTCCGACACTGACACAAAAATTCTAACAAAAATTCTAGCAGCTAGATTAGGTGCAATTGCATCTGACGCCCTATCACCCAACCAGTTTGGGTTTATACCAGGGCGTTCAATCTGGAACAACATACACCCTGTTGCAAACATTTTCCAATCCAAAGCAACTGGTGCCCTGGTCTTCTTGGATCAGGAAAAGGCGTATGACCGTGTTAGCTGGGCATACCTATTAGAATGTCTACATGCCTTCAAACTCCCACCAAGATTCATAAAATGGGCGATGCTCTTAACAGAATCTGCAACCATGGCTGTATGCGGCCCTGGATTCCTAACAAACAATATCAAACCACACAGAGGGCTCAAACATGGGGATCCACTCAGCCCACTGCTATACAATTTCAGCTTTGACCCACTCCTCCGAGTAACTGACTCACGTCTCATGGGGATAACCGCACAAGGACAACCAACAGTCAAGATACTGGCCTTTGAGGATGACTGCGTAGCAGGTATAGCAAACAATGAAGATGCCTGACAGCTGGAACGCACTCTAGAGGAATACTCCAAGGTGAGCAATGCATCGCTCAACAAAAGGAAGACAGAAATCATCCTCTTAGGCAAATACACAAACAATTGGGCCACAACATCAGAACCTCACACCAATACTCGAAGAAAAAACCCAATTATTTTACCCTTTGCAACACCTCCCACCACCACTCCTGTCTGACACCTTGGAAGCTGGCTAGAATCAGGGGGATATGCTAATAAAACAATGGAAAGTAACCTGTTACAACGGGTATCCAAACGCGTCGCCTCCCTCAAGGGAAGAACCCCCAGGACTAACAGGACGAGTTACAGTTGCTAACTCGCTCATCCTCCCAATACTGTGGTACCAGGCCCATGCGATAGCCTTCTCACCTACCTTTATAACCTCAATTTGCATGTTTATCCAGGGCTGGCTGTGGCCTGGCTCTCACCCTCCTATACGGAGGGAAACACTATTTGGCCCACGCTCAAGCGGAGGCATGGGACTAATAGATTTTGAGAGCCATGCCAATCACATCCTAGGTACCTGGATAAAGGAAATACTTGCTCCAGACCTCCCGCAACAACATTGGTCCAGAGCAGCAAGGACTAAATTTGCACGGGCGCTCAAATTAACCAACCCACATAGTCCACCCAAACTACTTTCATACCTTGCCAAGCACCCTACTGCAACGGGTATGCATGGAACCTCCTCTCATTTCAAACATATCCTCTGAACTAGCCACCATATGGGATGGACCATAGAGAACATGGGTACTATACAGGGAAGGGGACGACCCAGCCCCCAATTCAAATTAAGAAACCCAGAAAACCACCCCCAGAGGGATATGCTCGCAACAACCCTAAGCATAGCTAGGATAGAATACCTAGATATGCTGGACATTCCCTATGATTTAACCACACAGAAAGCAATGTGGAAAATAACACACCACCCACTCCTACAACCAAGGATAAGAGCAAACGCCTGGCGCTGTTTGAGAAGAACTTATAGGATGGCGGACTGCTCCAACTCCCTCCACAAAACATGTGCAGTATGTGGAGGGGAGGGATCCCTACATCACCGCCTAGGAACATGCCCCCAACCAAAGCTATATGGCAGGAAGTCGCACGCCTGCTCAAGATTCAAAACGAACAGGAATTCTCAATATCAAAGAGTATCTTCGCGCTCCAGCTCAAGTCACCAATCCCATATACCCTCCGCTCCCCTAATAATACCCATTGCAATGTGGACAATACATACAATTGCATTAAAGCGTTCAAGGGCACAGTCCCAACCATTCATGGGATTATTAACAGACTCCATGTCCACTTACTAGAGCACTTCCAAGCCTGGCTCTATGGATATATGAGACCAAGACAAAAAGCGCTCATAGAATCATGGTTCCCGCTCTGGTTCCTCCACACAGACCCTTTCCTTCACATCTGCTCCATAGCAGGGGAAACCCCCTCAGAGTAGTGCACCAACCCCCATACCTGGCAGTCCCGCTGGCTAAAGGGGTAACTTGAGTACCCTGGGGTGCCCAATTTTTATATTTCTTAGTTATTCTCTTAGTTTCACATATATTCAGTAATGTCTGTCCCCTGGTCAGCTTACCTTGGTTAAATTAAATAAAAAGTATTCACAGTATTAAGGTGTTTTTTATTATTAATGTGAGGGAGTATTTATAGGGTAAAATGATGAAGGACATGTGTTAGAAATACTTGTGGTAACCACAAGATTCTCAGCATGTCTAGCCAACAAAAAGGGATATCCACACCCTTCTCTTTCTGCTAAGCATCACTTTTCGAAAATCAATTCAGCCTGAAATTTAGCTCCACTAAAGAGATTTATGAAAACTATTAGCAAATATGGCGGGAAACCCCGCAAAAGAACCCGCAGGCTATGCCAAACGAGCCAGCACCACCCCAAACGAAGCAACCCTCGGTTACCCACCTCAGGGTCAACCAGAATCACCCGCTCTCAAGCAGCAGCCATGAAAGCAGGCACCACCCCCCAACCTGGAGCTACTCCAACTAGTGCCAGTTCACATGATCGCACTTCTGCAACCTGCACGCCTAACAGCTCTGTGTGCGCTGCCTCCCACCAACCCGCTGGGCCCCCTCCAACCAAGGAGGCCATCACTCACGCTGTTTTAATGGCGTCTGCTCAGTTGAATGCAACTCAGCTCATCCAGGCATTCACCTCCCCCATTGTGTCAGCTAATTCAGCCCCATCTATTATTGCTGACGCCATGTTTCTGGCTCCCTCCATGAGGGGCGATACCCAGCTACCTGGCCCCCAAATCCTCAGATGTAAGGTTGGATTAGCCGCACATTCTGGTTCACTAAGCACCAAATTGGGACAATCTACTCTTCCCAATGAGGATTCAAATGGTTCGTATTTTGGAACTTCACACCAGTTCCAATCTCACCCGTCCCATTTAAACCCCGTAATTGGCACTTCTCAAGTCAGCACTTTGCCGCAATATGCTGAAAACGACCAATTCACTAATCAGCCAATGAAATTTGCCCACGAAATCACAGCAAATACTCGGGCTGAATTTACCCAAATAGATTGGGATGGTGATGAAACATCGCCCTCCTCCCAATTGGCTGGAGTTAATTCCAATCTGGATGGGACTCCCCAATTTAGCGAGGCCCAACAATCACCTGGCCCCCAAACCCTCGGATGTAAGGTTGGATTAGCCGCACATTCTGGTTCACTAAGCACCAAATTGGGACAATCTACTCTTCCTAATGAGGATTTAAATGGTTCGGATTTTGGAACTTCACACCAGTTCCAATATCACCCGTCCCATTTAAACACCGTAATTGGCACTTCTCAAGTCGGCACTTTATCTCAATATGCTGAAAACGACCAATTCACCAATCAGCCAATGAGTTTTGCCCACGAAATTACGGCAAATACTCAGGCTGAATTTACCCAAATAGATTGGGATGGTGATGAAACATCTCCCTCCTCCCAACTGGCTGGAGTTAATTCCAATCTGGATGGGCCTCCCCAATTTAGCGAGGCCCAAAAAACCGCCCCTCAATTTAACATAACGCCAGCAACTGCTGTAACATTCCAGCAACAAGGGAACTCTGCAAACTTGTCCAAACCACCAGCTCACACTCAACCCGCAATTGCAGCCCAAAGCAAACACAAACGTACCAAAGGAGCCACTGGGGCGTGGCAAAAACCTCTGGCACCAACGCTACCCAAAGCTGACCCCCGTGAAGTGGCTTTTATTGCTGATGTTAAGAAGAAATGGGCCGAAACTAGAGCGCAAAAAGCTCTACCTCGCTCAACCCCCTCTCCCACACAATTCGCCTTCATTATGGGATAACCCTGTTGAATTCTATACAGAGGATTACTTATCATACTTTGCAGCGATTGCGGAGACATTCCCAATTAACACCACCATCCATGAATCAGTGGAGGGCCACTACATCGATGTGGGCTTCACTGAAGCTGCCCTTGCTGACCATGCTGCCACCCTCCAGGTCATTATTCCACGCGGATCTCTTCGCATCTCCCGCACACGCTCTCACCTGGAGAAAACTTCATGGGTTACTTTTTCCAACCTACCAACGACTGTTGATCCTGAGTCTCTTAAACTGGCACTCCATCGTGGTTTAATGGAGTTTGGGTCTGTTCTTTCAGTGGACTTTAGCGTCCCCTCTTACTATGCTCCCACTCATAGAGCTCGCACTGCTAGGGCGTCGTTCATCCCCTCCCCCACTGTATCCCGCAACATTGAGGTTATTCCTCGTGTGGCGGTAGTTGGTGCATGCCCTGAGATCTTTTTGTTGACCCTGATCAGGCGCGCCCCCGGTGTTCATGGTGTAACGCCCTTGGACACTTGTATAGTGGCTGCACAGCTCGAAAACAAGCCCTCTTAACCACCACCCAGGGGCCTAAACCAGGCCAAAAACGATCCCACGTGGCTGCAGCAGCAATTCCACAACCCACACAATGGGTTCCCGTTCAAGACCTGTCCCCTGAGGCCTTACGCCTAGCAGTTAAAACAGCTAACCCCACTATTGGTATGGGATACCTTCGCGCTCATGCCCCCTTCCAATGGGCACCCCCTCCAATCTCCCAGAGTCAACTCCCTCTCTCACCAAGCGCAAGGCATCTCCCACAGGGTGCCCCTCGTCAGCCACCCCCACTCAGGGCTCCGCAGCACCCCCACCAACCTCCACCAGCGATTTATCGCATCAACCCTCAGCTCCCAATGGAGCTATGCCCACCAGCATGGACTGGCAACCCGCGGCCTGCGGTAGAAGTGCCACCTCAAAGAGTCCTACCCCAACCCCACAGTCCATTTCGCGCGGATCCTTTGCAGTGTTGGAGGAAGTGAATATGGACTCAGACTCATCAAATGGGGACACCGCGGAGGTCACCATTGAGCACCCTCAGGTCCTTCCCCTGCAACGGAGCGGGGGCAGCATCCTAGGCTGGCTTACTGGGTCCTCCGCCCCCCACCCTCTCCTTCCCTTCAGAACCCTCGACGCTCCTCACGGATTGCAGTTAATAGTAAAGCTAAAGGACTCAAAACTAGCCGCCTCACAGCAGCAGGTTTAAGCGCTGGCAACCCCCAGGACATGGAGGGGAACAGCTATGAGTCCCCATGGCAGCACCCTGGCCCTGCAATCCATCAACGCAAATGGGTTGCGGGACTTTAAGCGGAGAGCCCGCCTCCTCCGAAACTTCAGGTCAGCACAAATTGACATCGCTGCTGTCCAGGAGCCCCATATCCTCCCCCACGAACAATCTGCATGGAATGAACAGTTTGGAGGCAACTCCTTCTGGACAAACCATGCCGCCCTTATTGTTTTGAATCCCCGGGTTAAAACCCATTCTTTTTCACAATATTTAGGTGGCCGCCTCATACTGGCCAAACTCACCACTCCTGACTTCTCCTTCTTCTCTGCAAGCATCTACCTGCCTAATGCAGGTCAGGAGCAAAATCGGCTCTTGGAAGAGCTCCTCCAACTCAATCTCCCACGGAATACAGTCCTCTTAGGAGATTTCAACACAACCATAAGTCGAGTCCGTGACTCTTACCCCCTGCAGCAAAGGAACGCCCTGGATCAAGTCGCCTCCAGGATTTCCTTCGCCTGAGCGGCTTTATAGATGCGCTTCCACCCTCCGCGTCTGGCCTAGGTTGCATGACTAGGATCCAGTATGATGGAGGAGCTTTCCAGTCGGCGTCACGCATAGATATGGCACTGATTGGCCCCCTGCTAATTGGCCGCGTCTCCTCTCCCATCTCTCGTGACAACCATCTGAGTGATCACAGGTCACTCACCGTTGTCCTCACCACCACACTTAGACCGTCGCGTAGGTTCTGGCCTAGGGTTGCCCCAGCTCTTCTCAACAACCCCTTCACTAAGGAGAAGCTGTCTATGATCATCCGGGAGACTCTCACCTCCCCCCACCCCACCTGCTTGACTACAAGGCTAAATGGGCGGTGACCAAGGAGGGCATCACCCGCGTTGCTTACAACTGTGCCAAAGCCCAGATGACTGCAGCTCGCGCCAGAGTCAAAAGGGCGGAAGCCAGAATCAGACATTTGGAGCGAAACTGCCAGCCTTCGCCCTCTCCCAGATGGTTGGAAGACTGGGAAGCGGCGCAGGAAGCACTCCGCTTGGAGCTCACACTGCAGGAAGAACGGGCAGCAAATTTTACAACATCTCGTTACTATGCTCAATGGGAACGCCCCACCCGCTTCTTCTTTCAGAAACAGAAAGCCCGGTCAACAGCTCAGGATATTACTGCACTGAAAATTGGCACTACAACCACTTCAGATAAGGAGGAAATCACGCAGGAACTACACCGCTTCTACTCCAGCCTCTTCCATGCCACCCAGGTGGACCCATCGGACATCCAAGACTTCCTGTGGTGGGCTCCAGAGCCGCCCATTGACCCACGTGCTGATGAGGCTCTACTGGCGCCTATTTCCATCCAGGAGGTGATGGAAACTCTTCTGAAATCCCCACGGCTTAGAGCCCCAGGCCCAGACGGAATACCCTTTGAGGTGTACCTTCTGGAACCTGCGGTGATAGCCAGAACCCTCCGCGACCTCTTCGCTGCACTCTTGGTGAATGGCGAGGTCCTCCCCGACTCCAAAGGCTCAATCACGACCCTCATTCACAAGAAGTCAGACCGTGAGAACCTGGCGAACTGGCGCCCCATAGCGTTGATCAACACAGACCACAAGCTCTTCACGAAGCTTCTGGCCAACCGCATCACCAAATGGGTGTCACCTCGCCTCTCCCCATCCCAGCACGGTTTTATTCCGGGGAGGTCGTTATGGGACAACTATAATGACCTTCACGTGATTTTGATTGCTAACTCTCGTAAGGTGAATGGCTTTGTGGCTCTCCTGGATATGGAGAAAGCATATGATCGAGTAGCCTGGAAAAATATTGATGCTTCCCTGGCCCGCTTCCATCTCCCACCCGCAGCTAGGCGCTGGATATCAGCGCTCTATGACCAGCTCCACACCAGAGTACTGGCGCCAATGGGCTTTACAGTGGCAGTACCAGTTGGACAAGGTCTCCGGCAAGGGGACCCCCTGAGCCCTATCCTTTTTAACATCACCCTTGACCCCCTCTTGGCCTCCTTACAGGACAAGCTAACAGGATTCTGGTCCCAGGTAAAGCCCCCACACGCACCATGGCATTTGCAGATGACACTGCCATTGCATTTGGCTGCCCTGGGGATGTTGCCCTCGCTGCTGTGACCATTGAGAGGTACACCAAGGCGTCCAACGCCATGGTCAACACCTCCAAGACAACAGTTGTACAGGTCGGCTCCCCCACCTTCCCCCCACCATTTGGTATTGAACCTTAGCGCGGTACCTTCCGTCACCTGGGCGTTCTCACCAACCAACAAGGAGTTGCGCTAAAAGACAATGAGGACTTGCTACTTGCAGCAGTTAACTCCAGGATTGCCAGCTGGAACCGGCGGCACATCACCCCCAGGGTCGAGCTCTGATGGCCAATGTGTTCCTCCTCTCCAAAGTCTGGTTCCTAGCGCATGTCTGCCCATTCACAGATGCCTTTTATACGCGGCTCAATGTACTCCTCCGCTGTTGGATCTGGGGCTCAAACCATCCACCAATGGCCCTCTCAACCATTGCCCGACCCTGCAATGAAGGGGGCCTAGGGCTTCTGGACACGCGATCCCGCGCCACCACAATCTTCCTGAAGTTCCTATGGCCGATTGTCTGCTGGGACGCGACCCCCATGCCCCAATGGGCGCCCGCCCTCCGCCAGTCAGTGTCAGCAGCTCTGGGTCTTCCTAGAGCATCTCTGACCTCATTAGGGGAGTGGCTCACAAACCACCCAGGCCATCGCCTAAAACCATCCTCATCCCCCTACTGGAACCAGGCTCTCCTTGCCCTGAAATGAGTAGGCGCGCGGATCCACCATGCCTTCCCATACAGAAGGGAAGGCCCTGGCCTCAGCCCCCATCGCCATACAATTGTGCACAATGGACAAGCTGTCACAACTCGCCTCAACCCCCAAGATCGTCCTCCCATCCGCCCAAGACTCCTTGAGCTCCTCCCTCCCTCCGTGAGATTTGACCTTAAGGAATTGTGGAAGGACGTCTATCACTCCATCCTGTCAGCAAAGGTGTCCAACACCCTATGGAGGGTGCTCCATTGTTCATACAGGACAGGGGACCGGACTGGCCCTACCTTCCAGCACTGAAGCTGCCCCCGCTGTGTGGAGCCTATTGACTCCCACCTCCATCGTTTTTTCACCCGTCCAGGTGTCGCCGCATTTTGGCAAAGGCCCGCGCGCTCCTCCATGCTCAGCCCTGGTCTGGACACCCTGTGCAAGACCTCATGTTTGAGCAGACATTGCCTGGTTGCCACTGACCCCTCCGTGTCCTCGCCTATGCCACAGCCATCTGGACCATCCATAACTCCTTCCTTCGTGCTGCCTTTGACCAGCAGGTGTGGACCCTTCCACACATGATCACCCACTTTCAGGTACACTTTGAGATGGCCCTGAAGGTCTGCACTATGTCGCCAACCCTCCCCCGCTCAGTTGTCACTGCAGCACGGCTCTGGCGCGCAAACCCCCTCCCTTTCTCGATGCCTCCTCCCTCCCCTTCCCTCGCCTCAGGCTCTTAGGAGCCCAGGCGTAATTCAATAAACATCGATGAATCCCCCCTTGGGTTGGAACCATCTAGTACTAAAAAAAGGGATATCCATGAGGTCTCGACATGCCTAGATGATGAAAAAGGATATCTACAATGATCTCGGCATGCCTAGCTGACAGAAAAGGGATATTGATTCAATTTCAGGAAAACATCCAGCTGATATTCACGATGAATACCATAATTAAATCGCTATTCATATCAGCCCACATGTTGGCTACCAAAGCTGACAATTTCCCATGAGTAATTACCCATTTTGAGTTAATTTACTCATCTCCAAATTGTCAGCAACAATCCTGATGAATTTGTAACCACAATTATTATTGGATATGATCCTATGAGAATTATGATTACCCATTTAATCAGTGATTATTGCCAAAGAGATGAAATAATCAATTAACATCTCAAAGCTTAATCAATAAGTTAGATTAAATAAATGAACCAATTGTTTTAAATTAATTGAAGCTTAAATGATCCACAAGCTGGATAATGTGGTCATATAAATTCCACACAATGTTACTCAAGTAAGATGAAACAGTGGTGGTAATGGAATGATTCCACTCAGTATTAGGTGGAGAGAAGTTGGCTGATATACAGCACAAAAAATGAACAATTTTAAGCAAAATGTACATCCTCATCTAACATTGGGGTCATAACGTTATATAGCTCATGGTATGGCTTCACAGCAGAAATCATCGCAATATATACGTCAGATTCAGATAAAATTTTGGCCCCAATTAATATGTGAGCCTCCACCAAAAATTGTTCAGCAAATGCGGTGAAGGTCTCATTTCACTGAAACCTGATGGTCAAAAACTAAGCCTTCCATTGTGACATTTTTGAAGATCCTCTGAACAACCGCAGCACCAACTCTTTAACTTCTTGGTATGTAATGGAATTCCCTGAAAGGTAACAGATGACTTGATCAGCACTTCAGACATCCAAGGTAGAAATCAACAGTTTCTCTCTCCATTTCTCCAAGGCTCCTTCCATCGCAATTTAAAATGGCTTAAAGAACCCATGTCTATTCCCTTAATGAGCAAATGTAGGCAGCTTATTGCTGCAACCTCCTGGAGCAGCTCATCTTGTTTTATAAGCACAGCGTCCAGCGCAAGTTTCAGCTCTGTATAGGCAACTGACCCAGCATTTTGTGTAGTTTTTTAAAAAATAACCTGGATACAACATAGCTGGCAACTGGGTTTTTATTATTTTATAATTTATCAATGGGCCCCCTGTAGTGGGCACCACTGTTATAAAATTGGCTGAATTGTTTAAGATATGCTGTAAGGGTTTTTCATAGGGTTAACCTACTGAGAACTTGGAGTGATGATATGAAGATCGTCAGTCTCTCAGAACACACTTAAAACAATATATAACAAATGGGAGCAGTGTCCCTGAAAAAACTTCTTTTATTGTAATATAATAATTGGAGAAGATCCTTCCTAGTCTGCTTACTCTCCTAGTAACTATCACCAAAAATCCTCTTCCTCTCAATTGCCCATCTAGCTTATATAGCAGCTTCAGACAATACCGCTCTCATAGCTTGAGCTAAACTATTTTCGCCAATTCTCCTCAATTTTGGGTCGTTATTCTTTAACTCTCTATTGTACTAATTGTAGGCGATTTTAATTTTTATTTGTCAAATGTCAACATTGCCTTATTGCCTTAATTAGATGCGATCCAATAACAATTCATTATATCCCAATATTGCCTCATCTCAAGGCACTCAAATAATTATAATTAATGTCATGTTCGGCGGATTCTTTCCAATCCACCCTAGTGATTCCCAGCTTATTGTCCAGTCATATCAGAATAGCAATAGGGGTGATAATATTCCATTAAGTCACTTTTTTTCTGGAGTAGTTGTCAACAGAGTTCATGACCAAACTCCGCCCCTATTCTCCCCCACCATTCTTGAAGGAGGTAATGTCAGACAAACAGTTGTTTGAGTTGTAAGTAAGAATCATCCAGGGGAGAATAGCCCTAATTTTGTTAATATGAAAGGTATATCTAATTCTCAGTGGAAGCCTGCCAAAAGGAGTGATACACTAACGAAATATTCCGCCAAATACCTTGGCTGTGGGCTCCCAAGTTCACCCAAGCACTAGCATAAATGCAGTGTCAAGTTCTAAGAAAAATTCACCCCTTTTATAGGCTTGAAGAGGGTCTCAGGGGATGCAAATATCTCTCTACCCAATTACCCCTTAGAAGCTTAGGTAATTGACTAAACAAGTCATAGGTGCAAAATGGCTGACTGGCAGGAGTACATTGTATGCTCCCCCATGATTATGCCCTTTCAGCTTTAAACTTGCACCTACAATCTAAGCCATATCTTAATTTAGCCATTTGAGCCCTCCACTGCTTAGCATGAAACCCTATATCATGCAATTAGCCTCAAAAATAGATCAACTAATATGAGCGTAAAATTAATAAGCACCGCTTATCCTACTAAGCTTCAGTTTTATAATTAGTATCCATTTTGTTTTAATTTATTGCAAGGAAAGCCGACCAGGGGACAGACACTTCCGATAAGACATGAGGAAAATGAAACACAGTATTAGGGGGGCACCCCAGAGAAGCTAATGCTGTCTCCTGTTGCCAGAAGGAACGCCACTACTGGGAGGGGGGAACGTATATAGGGGCCAGAGCCACGATTGGGCACGTATGGAGGAAGGGGTCAGATGTGATGAACCAGACTGGGAATCGGGAGGAGACCAACTGATGGCGACATGGCGGGAGGTAATTAAACAACCACGCTTGAAAGTGGTCCACTAAGTGTGACCAGAACCGGTGGACAGCTTCTGGAAGGGTGGGGGTGGAGCCTGCTATGGCATTCAAGACAATCGTGTGGATAGTCCACATGGCAATTGTGACCACCAAAGCATGGAGGGAGGGTGGAAGAGGGGAGACCATTGATAAAGCAAACATATCACTAGACAAACTGAAGGGATGTACCTGATCCTGGCAAAGCAGACGTTGCACCTCACGCCAGATCGCTTTATATGTAGGGCACTTCTCCAGGCGGCGAAACAGCTTTCCATACTGGCCACATATGACACAGTATGAGTGCAAAGCGTTAGAGCGCTCAGCAGTGTGGTACACCCACCTCAAGCAGCGCCACATGTGGGAGCGGATATGAGGCTGCAGAAGAGGGTGGTGGGCGTATTTCAAATTGTTTTCTGGGATTCAAGGGAATAGGGGATGTCTATCATGTCCAGGTAGTCCACCCTGGCCAAGACATGGGGCCTTGCGGGTATCAGTCATCTAGAATGGGTAGTCCCTGTACCTCCTAGGTGAACTGAGGAGAGGGGCGCCCCTCTGGGCAGTGTGCCCACAGATACAAATTCTTTACTTAGTGCTCCTCATGGAGAGGAGGATTTGTTTTAAGTGGGGTGCAGTTTCATGGGGACCTGCGGCCAAAGGATGGGAAGCCAGATACTTCACAAAGAGTGAGGGTGTGATGGATTGGCAAGGCCCAGGGCATGGGAGAAGTTGGAGCGGGCCGCGCGGGACCAGTGTTGGGCTGGAAGGGTAGGGATGGTAATGGCAGCGATCCAGGTGCCAATGATTTTGGCAACATGGGCCTCAAAGTTGATCAGGCCCATACCTCCACTATGGCGGGGGCCAAACATGACCTCCAGTCGAACTGGCGGTGGGCGGCCCAACCAAAGCCATCCTTGCAGAAGGGCATACAGTGATTTGAAGAAACTTGGGGAGAAAGCGATGGCGTGAGCCCCAAACCAAACTTTGGAGAGGAGCATAGAGTTGGCTAGTACAACCCTGCCGGTAAGGGAAGTAGGGTGGGTTCTGAGGGAGGCGATGCTCTTCATTACATTGTCCAGAATATGGTTTTCCATCACCGTTAAGGCATACCCGCCTGCCTCCAACCACACCCCCAAATGGCAGACCGGACCAATGGTAGGGCGCGGCACAAAGGGGAGCACAAGTGGGCAGTGTGGGATGGGCATGGAAAGCAAGCGCGCGTGCTAGCAGACGGGGTGGACTGGAAACAGGGCGCTGAGTCCCAGCGGGTTTGATAATGACCAAGGAGAATGATTTTGGTTTTGGAGGTGTTGAGTGCAGCATTACTTACCTGGGAGTAAACCTGGATAAGAGTTTCAAGTGTGCGTGCATCATGATTGTTAGACACCCTAACCACACAGTCATCAGCAAACGCCAATATTTTGACCAGGGCTTGGCCTTGCACTTGGACCCCAGCAAGACGGGCATTCACATTGCAAAGGAGTGGGTCCAGGCTGAAGTTATATAAGAGTGGGCTAAGGGGTCCCCTTGGCGTAGTCCCCTTTGAGGGCGTACTATGTCTGTTAGAAAGCCAGGGCCACGCAAAGCCATTGTGGCAGATTTCATCAGCATCATCACCCAACTGATGAAGCGAGGGGGTAGGCAGAATTGGTGGAGGCAGGCCCCGAGGTATTCCCAGTTTACTCTATCATAGGCCCTCTGTTGGTCTAAAAATACAAGTTCACCAGAGGCCGTGGACTGACAGGCTTTGGCTACAGTGTGCACGTTGTCCCAAATTGACCTACTGGGTATGAAACCAAATTGTTCTGGGGAGATGGTAGCAGAGGCAACAATCCCTAGATGGTTAACCATGATTTTAGTCATAATTTTTGTGTCAGTGTTTGTTAAGAAATGGGGTGCCAGTTGGCCAGGTCTAGCTTATCCCTTTTTTGAAGAGCGTAATGGTGTAGGCCTCTTGCCCTCCTGGTAGGAGGCGAATTTCCAAAAGGCTCTGGTTAAGAGAGGCAAGCAACAGTGAGGATAAATATTTGAAGTACTTCTTATAGAACTCATAAGGAATGCCATCGGGGCCAGAGCATTTCCTATTTGGTGCACCGTGGATGGTGGACCAGAGTTCATCCAGAGTAATCAAATTCATCAACTCTGGGAAATGGGAAACGGTGCATATGTGTGCACTATCAAGAAAATTCGCCATTTTGGCTGGCATAATTGGATCAGATTGGTACAATTCAGAGTAATAGTTTTGTATCTCAATTGGCACTTCAGCTGGCATATCCGCTACGGAATTGTCTGGCCTTCACACCTGTGTGCAGGCCAAGCTCAGGTGCAGTGCAAAAAAATATTGAAAAAAGTAAGCGGAGCACGTGTTGCCCACTGTGATGTGTTTAGCTCTGTACTGAACACAAACCTGATGCTTGTGTGTCATGGAAACAGCAGAAGAAGTTTAGACCGACCTGCCAGTTGATGTGTGAGCATCCAGAAAGCAAGCCAAAATGCCAGAGGCATTGCCAACCATATGACTTGATATGGGGCTGGGAAATAGGATACCACGAAATGGTGGTGGAATATCAGGGTTAGGATTAGCCCAATAGCAAACCATACTGAATAGACTTCTGACCCAGGGGTTCTAGTAACAAGGGGGAAACTACTGCGATAGTATCTGTGAGATTCGCGTTTATTAAAATCATTTCATCAGGGGTGGTGGGGAGGCGTATTTTCTATTGCGGTTGGTGGACATAGGGCCATAAAATTTCTACACATTGTTGCCAGAAGGTTGTGAGAACTGGGTTGTAGAGCCAAAAATTTTGGACTTGTTGAGCCCAATCGGCAATGGAAGGAACCATGGTCACTAAGACAATTGGTAAGACCCACCCAGAGTGCGGAGTGGCGGACCACCAGGGAAATGCCATCTGGGATGTGATCTTTTAGAAAAAAAGGGGTAAAAATTTGGGTTTTTTTTATTAATTTTTATTTAAGAAATAAGGTTAGAAAAATTGACCAACAATCTTCTCAGTGCCTTGCAACTGATTAAATAGTGGTTGATTGGTAAAAGCATGGTCAGGATCCACAAATTTGGCCTAACTGGCAAATTGGTTGGTAGAGGGAGGGTTTATTCTTTGGGAACCGTCATCACAAAATTTAGCAGTGGGCCGAGTCTCTGTCAGTTTGACCTCAAACGTCTGGACTGGGGGTCAATTATGTTTCCAATGGTTAGCATGACGGCGTTTGGCTCAACGAGAAATGGGAATCCCCCAAGGCTATCCAATGTAGGGATGGGACCATTTGGTTGGGAACAGGTTTTGGATGGCCAACCCGCCCACGCTTGGTTGATTAACTATTCATTCAGTCAATAGAAATCCATTGGGCACAATGCCCAAACTACTATTGGAGGGTTTTGACTCTCATCGATGGCACCCAATATTTGTTCTACTGATTTTGGGGTCAAATTGGAACCGTCAGGCGATCTAGCTGATGTTTCATTCTTCATGCTTTTACAGCCATTCAAATTTTGGCCATCAGCCCAATTGCCGCCCAAATTAGATCCAACCAATTTCAGTTTGATAATCTTGGCACAGATTTCACTGATTCTTCACAGCACTTCTGCTGAGGTGAGTGAGGAAATTGAGGGTGGGATCTGAAGTGGACGGGCTGTCACCCATCGCTCATCAACTACATGGGCAAGATCGCCCTGGGTGATGAGGGGTACCGCCATCCTCTTCAGTGTTTTCTTATTTGGGAACGGAAAGATAGCTTGATTGAGAGCCAAAGGGCACTCCCTGAGACTTACATTACCCTTTCCTTTTCCAAAGGGATGGCCCCCCACCCAGGAAACTGCACTAGAGCCACGTTCTTATGCGCTTTAGGTAACTTGATAGCCATATTTGTCATGGCCTTCTGCAGCAGGCGGGGAGCCATGGGGTGGGATGTGTGGAAAGCGTCAACCAGGTCCATACAATTCACGCAATCGCGCACTTTGACCCAGCTGTTTTCATAAGCTTGATATCCTTTCCAGGCCACCAGGTATTGGACTGATTGTCACAATTTCCGAGATGCCAGGATAGACTCCACTTTGGCTTCCTCATCATTGTTGATGATGATTGGTTCTGGGTCTGTGGGAATCACACCCTTGAAGGGTGACAGCTGGGATACATGGAAAAATGGGTGTTGCTTCCAATGCGTGGGAAGCTTCAACCAAAATGCCCCATTACCCAATACCCTCCTCCACTAAGTGGGAACCTGAATGCTTGCTGGCGAATTTGTGGGAAGGGGTTTGGATTTGCAAATGGTGGGTATCAAGCATGATGTAAGAACCCATCTCAAAGTCATGACCCGGAAGGCGTTTTCAATCTACAAATTGCTTATAGTTGTCCATGTCTTTAGTAAGGTGTTCCTGTACTAAAGATTGGGTGGATCAAATATGGCCAGCATGATCCGCGGTAGCTTGCACTTCTGGCTGCAAGCATGCTCCAACTGAGAACGATGGGTTATAACCCAATGTTGCTTCATATGGTGAAAAACCTGTGGAAGCATGAGTCCCATTATTATATGCGAATTGGGAAAGGGGCAGGTCATCAGCCTAGGTATCTTGCGCAGCTACCGCATAACAATGCAGGTACTGTTTGAGAACTTGGTTAACCCACTCGGTCTGGCCATCAGACTGGGGATGATACGCTGTGATTGACGGGGGTTATTTTAAGGATCAACAAGAGTTCACTCCAAAACTGGGTGGTAAACTGGGTACCCCTGTCACTAACGATTTCCTGGGGAAGACCAAACATCAAAAACACATGGCAATCAAATAGATGCGCTGTTTCTTCTGACTTAATCGCAGAAGTACAAGGAATAAACAGGGAAAATTTAGTAAAGCGATCTACCACCACCATTACCGCTGTGAACCCATTGGAGCAGGGGAGTTTGACAATGAAATCTATGGACACCAAGGTCCATGGCCCTTCCGCCTGTTGTAAAGGGTGCAGAAGGCCGTTTTTCTGGAACGATCTGACTTGGCCCTAGCACAAGAAACACAATCAGCGATCCAAGTCAGAACCTCTTTGGTCAGTCCTGCCCAATTAAAGGTTCACTTGATCAGGTTGATACATTTCTTGTTACCAGGGTGTCTGACCGTGGGGGGATCATGGTGTGCGCAGAATATGTTCAGGTGGAAGGAGGGAGGGACCCAAACACGAGAACAAAAGTAAATAAGGCCTTCTTCTATAGAATATAGGGAGTGTTTGGGACTCAAGTGAGTCAAGTGTTCAATCAACTCCACGCCCTCGGGTAGGCCGTTTGACCAGCTAACACCTGGGCCAATAATAGATTGTCAGGTGACAATGCAGCGGAGGAGACAACGGAGGGAGCAATCAATAGGATTTGAGTGGTAGGAATCATGGTAATGAGATTCTCTTCCATGGGCTCCGAGGGGCAGTGAGTGGGACTATGGCTTAGAAAATTGGGAAGGACATTTAGCGCACCCTTGACAAATTCATATTGAAAGTTAAAACTGCACAGGTCCCAATAGGTTCAAGCTTGCTAGTGCCAATTTTTGGGGCTTGCAAAAATACAAGAGAGCTTGGGGATCTGTGTGAACTGTTAACTCATGATGAGCACCTTGCAACAGGTACTACCAATGAGTTAATGCCCATGTAACAGCGGCCAGTTCCTTGTCATAAATGGCCCAGGACTGCTCTGTAGTGGTGAATTTTTGGGAGAAATAAGCGACTGGATGTTCGAGGCCATCGTGGTCCTGAAGCAGCACTGCGCCCACAGCCACCAACGAAGCATCGCATGTGACTATATACAGTTTGGTGGGATCAGCATGTTTCAAAATGGGAGGAGACATGAACACTTCCTTAATTGATTTGAACGCCTGCTGGCATTTGGGAGTCCAACAAAATGGTACGTTTTTCCCTGTGAGGGGGTGGAGTGGAGCGGCCAACTGGGAAAGTGTGGGAGAAAACTTCTTTAGGAAAATGATAGTACCCAAGAAACTTCAAAGCTGCTTCTGTGTAGTAGGGTTGGCCATTCTCAGATTGCATCTAATATGGTGGGGGGATGGCGACCCCTTCTTTAAGTACCAAGTTTCTGAGAAATGTAACCTCTTCCTTGTAAAACTCACATTTGGAAGCTTTGAGGAACAGGCCTGTTTTATGCAAAGCAACCACCACTGCTTCTAAGTCTTAGTGTGTTACTCGGGAGTTGAGAAATGAACTAGGATATCATCAATATAAGCAATAGCGCAGGAGAAATGGAGATCCCCTAATGCATTGTCGATCATTTGTTAAAATGTAGCAGGAGTATTTTTCAGCCTGAAGGGCATTACGTGAAATTGGAAAATTCCTCGCCTCATTCACATTGCGGTCAGCTATTCTTGTTCTTCCATTACTCGAATCTGATTGAAAGCATTCACCAGGTCAAGTTTTGAGAACACCCAGGATTTGGCAATTTCTTGAATGATTGTTTGCTCCAGGGGCAATGGGTAGGGATCTGTAACTGTTATTTTGTTCAGGTGACCGTAATCCATGCAAGGGTGGAGCGATCCATCTGATTTCCTTGTAAAGATGATAGGGGAAGTGATGGGAGACATTACTTTAAACAACCAAACTTTTTTTAACATATCATCCAACTAGGTATTGAGTGCAACTTCTTCTGCCTTATGGGGATACAACGGACAATTGATGTTCACCAACTCCATGGTTGTCTGAAATCTGCAATCATATCTAGTATGTTTTGGCAAACGATCTGCCTTTTCCATGTCAAAAATTCTGCGATATGGCATTAAATTTTGGGAAACTCAGCCAGAATTCCCGCGGAAGTAACTAGGGTGGTGATAGAGCTGGTTCCTTGGATTTTCTTGAGGGTGTTGATCAGAGGGAACTCTCTCTCTGACTCATCATTAGCAAACAACAACATATTCGATTCCAAATGAATCCTTACATGTTGTCAGCGCCACCATCCCACCCCCAAGATCACCGGAAATACCAGGTTTGGCATGGCCAAAAAACAATCGCAGAAGTTATATTGGTGATTTGAGAAGTATATTGGTCAGCAAACAATATATGAAGACTGATAAGCAGAGGAGGCCACCATTACCAAGGAGCCCACATCTATATCCAATTTTAGTTGTTGTGCCAACTCTACACTCATGAAGTTCCCTGCTGCTCTGGTATCCACCAGAGCTTCGAAGGAGACATGGTGGGAATTGATACTAATTATCGTGGGTTCAAGAAAATAAGCGGAATTTGTTTATTGGGAGATATGACTGACTCATGGGCGACTGAAGAAATGATAGGTGGGTTGGGAACAGGGTCAGGATTTTTAGCTGGGGCGAAAATTGGAAGGACCAGGGCTGAGCTAATCGTTTCTTTTGTCTGGGCTTGAACAGAATCGTTAAAAGTTATCTCTGGGAATGCTAACTTGGACTCAGGAGTTCCTGAAGGGTTGAAACCCATGTCCACTACTATTTTAGTGCTGGGCATGTCATCTGCGCCATCATTAGGAAATCCTATCATAAAATTCCCTTTCTGATATGAGGAAACGTGGCGAGGCAAAGCTTTGATAGTAGTTGCAGTGACGCCTATTTGATCTATTGATCCTTGGGTGGTAGACCAAACCACGTGGTGAGCGGAAACTAAATCCAAACTCACTCTAAAGACTGCCTGAAGCATGTCAATAGATAGTTCTGACGCGGGAGCCAACTCACGAAAGGTAGAGATCAAAGAAGCCAAACTAGGGGCTTCAGCCATGGCAAAGAGTAGTTTAAATAAATGGTCAGATTGGGACAAAAGGGGGTTCAAGGCGGCTGATACAGCAGCCATCAGGGAGGCAGGGTCTCCTTTTTGTGTGGAAGAACGCAAAAGACTTCTCACCCAGTGACAAGCCTCACCGTCCACAGCATCAAACAATGCAAGACCTTGTTGGGTCTGAGATATCACAGAAGCGTTATTGAGTGCAATTGTTGTGCGCATTTGTACTTTGGTGAGTGCATTCAGAACCTGATTGGCGATTTCTTGGGAAGGGATACTCGATATTTTCCCCAGACTGGAGGAAATAGGAGGAGATGCAATCTTCACCTCTTGGGTAGCTTGAAGGAGTTTTTCCAAAATAGAGCGGATGCTTCTCCTGAAGTCAGAGAGTGACCAAATAAGCAACAAACAGCATACAACTGATTGCACATTCATCTGGTAGAGAGTAACCACTGCGGCGCCAAATTTGAAAATCAAGGTGGAAGTGGCTGGAAGTAATGGTTGGTTGATTATGTCATGGAAATGGCAGAAGAAGTTTAGACCAACCTGCCAGTCGGGATGTGTGAGCATCCAGAAAGCAAGCCAGAATGCCAGAGGCATTGCCAACCATATGACTTGATATGGGGCTGGGAAATAGGATACCACAAAATGGTGGTGGAATATCAGGGTTAAATTAGCCTGACAGCAAACCATACTGAATAGACTTCTGACCCAGGGGTTCTAGTAACAAGGGGGAAACTACTGCGATAGTATCTGTGAGATTCACATTTGTTAAAATCATTTCATCAGGGGTGGTGGGGAGGCGTATTTTCTCTTGCAGTTGGTGGACATAGGGCCATAAAATCCCTTTACATTGTTACCAGAAGGTTGTGAGAACTGGGTTTTAGAGCCAAAAATTTTGGACTTGTTGAGCCCAATCGGCAATGGAAGGAACCATGGTCACCAAGAGAATTGGTAAGACCCACCCAGAGTGCGGAGCGGCGGACCACCAGGGAAATGCCATCTGGGATGTGATTTTTTACTAAAAAAGGGGTAAAAATTTGGGTTTTTTTAGTAATTTTTATTTGGGAAATAAGGTTAGAAAAATCGACCAACAATCTTCTCAGTGCCTTGCAACTGATTAAATAGTGGTTGATTGGTAAAAGCGTGGTTGGGATCCACAAATTCAGCCTAACTGGTGAATTGGTTGGTAGAGGGAGGGTTTATTCTTTGGGAACCATCATTGCAAAATTTAGCAGCAGGCCGAGTCTCTGTCAGTTTGACCTCAAACGTCTAGACCAGGGGTTGATTACATTTCCAATGGTTAGCACAATGGCATTTAGCCCGACAAGCGATGGGAATCTCCCAAGGCCATCCAATGTAGGGATGGGACCATTTGGTTGGGAACAGGTTCAGGATGGTCTACCCACCCGCGCTTGGTCGATTAACCATTCATTTGGTCAATAGAAATCCATTGGGCGCAACACCCAAATTACTATCAGAGGGTTTCAGACTCTCATCAATGGCGCCCAATATTTGTTCTACTGATTTTGGGGTCAAATTGGAACTGTTAGGCGATCCAGCAGATGTTTCATTCTTCATGCTTTTACAGCCATTCAAATTTTGGCCATCAGCCTGATTGCCACCCAAATTAGATCCAACCAATTTCAGTTTGATAATCTCAGCACATATTTCACTGATTCCCCACAGCAGTTCTGCAGAGGTGAGTGAGTGAATTGGGGTGGATCCAAAGCGGACGGGCTGTCACCCATCACTCATCAATTAAGTGGGTGAGATCGCCCTGGGTGATGAGGGGTACCACCATCCTCTTCAGTGTTTTCTTATTTGGGAATGGAAAGATAGCTTTATTGAAAGCCAAAGGGCACTCCTCAAGATTTACATTGTGTTGCTGCTCAAGTGTGTTGAGGCGAATGGCTACTTCTTCCCACTTGTGGCCCCTAAGCAGGGCTGTAACCCT
The DNA here is from genome assembly GCA_022478985.1 of Massospora cicadina. Lineage (NCBI taxonomy): Eukaryota > Fungi > Entomophthoromycota > Entomophthoromycetes > Entomophthorales > Entomophthoraceae > Massospora > Massospora cicadina. The sequence goes on from JAKSZP010011174.1 coordinate 36,955, forward strand.
TGTCTGGGACATTGGACACCAGGTGGGCCAGCTCTGTCAGAGTGTGCAAGTTGACCGCGGAGGTGGATCGTGAATGTCAGGAGTACAGGTGGTGAACCTGGTGGATTGTGTCCACCTTGAAGGTTGACCAGGTGAAAATTGGATCAGCGCAAAATGGTGCAATAAACTCCAGAGCTTTGGTTGCAGATTCCATCCATGAGGAAAATTGTGGTGATGCAATTTTGTTTGGGTGGAGTTTGCACCAATTTGGAGCCTGAGCAATGGGGTTGGGTATGCAGAATGAAATTGAAACCAACCTGTGATTGGGGAAATCAATCTTTTTTGTGGTGAAATGGGAAATTTGGGTACAAAATTTCAACGGTGCAAGGATAAGGTTGATGCGTGATATGGACCTTAAATGGCCATTGTGGATGTGGGGGCGCAACATGCTTTTGAGAAGCAGAGCATGACATGGCAGCATGTCAATCAACCTTAGGGTGGCCTTGAGGATGCGTAGTTCTATGTGTCCCTGTGGTGGGGAATATGAGGAAGGCCAGTAGTCAGTGGATGGGTTCAACCAACAGTTCATGTCACCAATGACAAAAGGGTCAGGGGGTAACAAAAGGGATTTGACCAACGAGAAAAATTCCTGACGTTTTTGTGCACAGGTCAGGGTGTAAATGTTGACAATAATGTACACTACGTCAGCCCACAAAAAATTGACAACAAGGACGTGGCCACTAAGGAAGGACTCAGACAATAAAATTTTAAAAAAAATTGTTTTTTTCTAATAAGCACCCCACAGTGCTCAGACCAGAAGGATAGGTAATAGAGGGCATGGATTTCCATGTTTCCTCAGAACTGCACAGATAGTGGGACTCCTGGATGGCCAGGATGTCCACGGGTAAATTATGTTGTAAAAAACTCAGTTTTCTAGCCTGGGATGGTGAGGCCTTGAGTCCAGTGATATTTAACATCCCTGAAGTAAAGGCTCCCCCCATCGCACCTTAGGTGTAAGGGGAAGGGCACCTGAGCCCTTCAGCCTTCTCTTGTTCTCCACAGCACTTTTTGGCACCTTGGGTATGTGATGCAATGTAGTCAGAAGAAAGGGTAGCTTTAGCAGTCAGGTTCACATTGGCTTTTGCCTTCACTTTTTGTTTCTCCACTGTAGAATGAGATTTTTGTGGTGTGTGCATTTTTGGTGCACCAACAAAAGTTTTTGAATTATCAGCTGGGAGGTTGGAGACTGAGTCAGTTCGAATCGAGGCTTGGGTGCATTGGTCAAATAAGTTTGATTCACCCATCAGGGCTTCAGCTTGGGCAGCCCAATCTGATTGGTCAAGAGATTCTTGAGCTGCTTCCACCATGAAAGTCTCGATTTCCTCCTGGAGGTGGGAGGGTGGGATAGTGGAGGTGAGCTTGGCCACCTCCTTGGCAGCTGCCTTGCGGGCCTGTTTGGCCTTCTTCCACTCTTGTGGGGATATTGGGTGTACTACTAAGTAGCAACCTTGTGCTCCCCACAGGAAGGCCTCTTTTGTATTGGCAGTTGGTTTATAGCGGGTCTCCCCAGTGTTCATAGCCTCCAAGGGATGCTCTTGGTATGTGATGCCCTCCTTGGAAGGGCAGGTGTGTGCCTTGTGGCTGAATGCATCACAAAAGGTGCAGATGGGAGGTGTGCTGTCCACAGTGACTTTGAAAGGGTGGGTGGATTTCCCCTCAATAGTGACAAAAGCAGTGTGAAGTATTTGGGTTAGATCCTTTGCTATCCCCTCATCTGGGGTTAGGACTGCAATCGCTTTGCCATTGCATAGGTGTAGCATCAGTGTAAAGCATTGTATTTTGAAGGATTGTATTTCACTATATATGGTGAGCCCAGCCTTCAGGTATTGTTTGAGCATGGTGCATTTGACTGTAGTGGGCAGAAAGTCAAAAGTCACAAAAATCTGGTTTGATTTTGCCTATCTGGTGTGCTTAGTTTTGATGACCTGCTGCCTGTCTGAGAGGTCTAACACAACGTGCATCATTGCAGCTTCATCCGCTGCTTCCTTGCTTTCAAAACTGAGATCCAGCCAACTGTGTGCATGGAATGAGGTGCAACATATACCACGTTCAGGAACTGAGTGTGCACATTCCCACAAAACTTTTCCCATATTGCTATCTGTTGAACATCCAGGAATACCCATACTCTATATTCCACTGACAAAAGTGGTTGAGAGTGCAGTGTATTGATGTACTGGTTGCACCACACTTGCCAAGCTAAAATTTCTGGGGAAATGGTTGCCTCTGGCTTTTTATTAAGTTTGTCTATTCCTTTGGGTTCCCCGGGGCATCTGCAAACTTTAGATGTCATGGGGCCAACACCTGTGCCCTTTATCTTACTTGCCCAGCTGCTCCCCAACATGGGTGCAAACTAATCTCCTCAGTGAGATTATCAAACTAATACCTGACTTGAATTGAATTTGTTGCAAAAGTGATTGCAATGAGAGAGAAATGTTCTTAGTATCCATTTTATGCTATTAAAACTATATATAACTAATTTGAGGTTTTTACTTTCCCCTATAATCTAAGATAGGGGTTGAGAGTTTTACTTCTCCTGCATCAAATATTATTAAAATCCAGGGCTTAAAAGCACCTGCGAGCAAAATGAGTCCTGGGTTCCAAAACCCTTGGTTGAAATTATTTACGCCCTGCGCTCCACTGACAGAGTACTGGGTCATTTTGTGATCTCCTTTAATATATATATATAAAACAAAGTCATGTTGGTTACACCATTTATAACTCAAGAACGGCTGGACTGATTTTTATGATCTTTGATTTGTTGGATTTGTCTCTGCCCCAAATAGCAGAATAACTATTAAAACATGGGAAAAATATAGTAAAATAAAAAGTTTATGTAACAAGTGAAAATCCTCTATATACTTCAATGGTATTCGCTATATTGTTACAGCTGAGCAGTTTGATATTCAGCTGATTTGATATTTTAAATGGTTTTAAGTGGTTAGTGGTCATTCGGGTATTTAACAAGTTTATCTAAATCAAAACTTTGAATCAAAAGTCTAATTGATTTTAAAAATACCTCCTCTAGCATAATCGGCTCAGCTTTTGGCTCTAAACTTCAACTCTATAAAAGGTCAGTTGTTCGAATCTTGGCGTAATCTATATATATAAAAGCAAATGTGTATGTGTGTTTGCGCGATGCCCAGCCAAAACTACAGCATGTAGAGCTCTGAAAATTTGGCTATAGGTGGATGGGAGGGGGTCCGTGTGCACCTTGAAGCCGATTTAATAATTTTCATAGTAAAATAAAAAGGTTTATATGTAACAAGTGAAAATTTTATATGTTTTTAATGGAAATCGGTATAATTTGTTATGGCCGAGAAGTTTGATATTCGGTTGATTCGGTAGTTTAAATGGTTTTGTCGAGCGGTTGGTGGTTTTGGGTTGATTAATAAGCTTTATGGTTTAAATAAAGTTAGTGATTGGTTGATCTAATAAAGTTGATTGGTTTTGATAAGTAGTTGTGATTTTGGTTGTTTCGATATATCCAGTTTTGGTTTACGAAGCGGTTGGTGATTGGTTGATTTTTAATCTAATGGCTTTAGCTAAGTGGTTTAGTGGTTTAGTTAATTCGATAGGTTTAATTGGGTATGGCTGAATGGTTGGTAAATTTATATTGATTCAGTATAATTTGATTACTTAATTTTATCGATAACCATCTACAAATATAAAAATTATGAGATTATCAGATGAACTTTAAGCCCACAAACAAATCTGTGTTAAACTGGGTATCAACAAGAATTAATCTTAAATTTTGTTTACAAAAGAATCAGTATGTTAATTTGTTTATATAGATATATTATCTCGAGCAAATAACCAAAAATCACCAAACTTGGCACAAGTATTCTATAAAGTTTGGGAACGGAATGCTAATATGTAATTGTTTATAATCATATAAATTTAAACATCAGTTCTATTTAAGATCTAGAACGTATATTTCTAATGATAATTATATAGCAATTTGGCTGTGTATTTTCGTATTCATTTAATTCAATAGTTTCATAGGCTTTGATATTTAGTTGGTAGTTTTTGGCTGTTTTGTAAGTTCAATAATTGTTTTTGCTGAGTGGTGGTTTATTTTTTGGTTGATTCGATAGGCTCAATAGTTTCAGATAAGAGATTGATGGTTTAATTAATTTGGCAGGCTTTATTGATTTTAGCTAAGTGGTTGGAGGTTGGAATTTTTAATAGGTTTAATGGTTTCTGAACTTATTAATAGCTATATACCAATATAAAAGCTAAAATAATTTAGAATCTGATTGATTTGATAAGTTTATTTTATTTGGCCGAGTGGGTTGATGGTTTTTGGTCGAATCGATAGGATACAGTTTAGCTTTGGAGGTGATTAGTTATTGGTTGATTTGATAAGTTCAGTTAGTTTTAGCTGAGTGGTTGGTCTTTTTGGTTGCTTCGATTGAGCAATTAGATTTAGCCGAGTAATTATTGCTTAACTATATATAAAATCTAAATTAATCAATTCGAATCATCTGAAATTCTATAGATACCGTAGCGAAGCACGGGTAACTCCGCTAGTAAACAATAATTTACAACGAATTCCATTAGACCAATTTATATCTTATTGAGCTAAAATTTTTGTCTCCTTTGATGAAACTGTCTCAACCAATGGAAGGTCCCTGTTGAAACTTGGTTTGACAAAAAAATTTGAATTCTAATATTTTAATTAATTTATAACAAATAATATGTAGATAGAAGATTGACTGGGATAGTAATCAGTTTGCCACATGGCCTTAGCTTTTATATGTAGTAGCCTAATAAATTCTTTTACTGTGGATTGAATCCCTAAAACCCCATTAGCACAATTCTCATTCCCTTAATCTATCAGCTGCTGATGCTGTGGCCTTGCTAACTTTATCACTTGCTATTTAATTCTGGAAGTATTTATTCTGTCACCCCATGCCAGTGTAAAACAGCAGTAATTGGGTCATTATTATTTATCAGGGTCATCTGCCTGTAGTTAGACTAAATTCTCAGATTAAATCTTTTCCAGAAAAATGCTCTGAGCTCTAGTTTTTTGCTTCTTTGGCCCAATTCAGATATCATCATGCTAGTCTACCAATTTTAGAGTGCTGCTTGTTAACTAGGGAAGCCTAATGACAACGCTGGTAGAACAAGCATATCTGAAGAGGATTGCCAATTATAAGAGGATTTTAATTGATGGAAGACTTTATAGTCTACCACATAACATTAATTAAGTGATCCCTTGAGCCTCTGGTAGAGTCTGATACTACTGAGTGCTCAAGCATGTTTTTAAATAAAACCCTGTTTTGGTATATAAGTGTTTTTGTTAGTTTTTGGTCAAGTTTATTGTCCTCAAACAGCAGCTTGTTGTTGCTAGGAGTATAACTTATGTACTAGAAATACTATGCCCCTGCATTAATTTCAACATTTAATGCTCACTACAGGGAAACATCTTGTTTCCCTATACACCATTTTTATCAAGTATGGATTCTGGTAACCTAGTTGAGGATCGTCTCCTGCCAGAGGTAGCATAATCTTTGAATTCTGGAGTGGCTAGGCCCCATAGCCTGCCAAATTGGTTTGATGAGATATTAAATTAAGAGAGAGAAGTTGAAAACTCATTTTGGAATACTTTCAGATATTATATTAGTTCATGACAGTCAAATGAATAGTTTAGTGAAAAGTATGGAAGTTTATCAATGCCACCTTAATAGATTTGATATGGAAATTAATGAAACGGTGCACATTGCTATTTGGTTGTCTCAGAAGCTTAATTTCTTACGTCTTGACCTAAAAACACAGGAACAGAAAATAAGGTCTCTGGTAAATGATAATATCCAATAAAAACAGATCTTTTTACCGCTATCCAAAAGTTGAATAATATTGAACCTATGTTGCAGGTGGACCGCTGCCACTTTACTGAAATGATGAACTAACTCAAAGCAGAGATTTTCCAGTATCTCAGTGACTGCTGAAATGGTCAATTGGGAGGATGACCCTTAGAGATACTCCAGATTGAGCAGAAAAGCCTGTCAACAGAATCTGATCATAAAGGCGATGAGAGACCAGTTATATGTAACCTGCCTTCTGTCCTTGATTCCTTTCTGGTCGGTAGAGCATCTGAAACACCTGAAATTACAGTAGCTTCTAGACACAATACTTTTATATCTAGGGGTTCATCAATTGGAAACCCAAATTGGACAATGCAAGCCTTTAAGCCTTATTACCATGAAATCCCTTTCAAGTCAACCCTGTTAAACTACCAAAATTAAAACAGGAATGTGAATGTACATAATTTTATGATCTCTTTGAGATTAGCATGGGCGGCGCAAATGAAACTAGTAATTTGGTGGCAGTAATAAAGTTCGCTGGACTCTGATAGTCAAAAGTTAGTGAAGCCAAAGATAAAGAAGGCCAGCTGGCCTACCTTAACGCTAAGAATCTTCTTATCAAAAGTATAGGAGGAGCAGAGGGGACGACCACTTGAAAGATGGAGTTTCTCAAAAATTATTTTAAAAGAGGTGAACCTATCCAAGTATTTTCCAAAAGTTTTTATTTGGAGGCGCAGATGCTATCTGAGGCTAACATTATCAATGGTTTTGATACTCAGATCACTCTTTGTCATGCCTGAGAGCCCTATAATAAGCTGTATCAGTTTCTAATCCCAATAATCAAAGAGTATAATTATATTACCCATATGGTGAATTATCTCCGCCGTTGTGCCGTCACTTTAAGGTGCCTAACTATAGTCCAGGGGAGTCTCATGATCCACCCATCTGAGCATATATTAATCTAAGGAATTAACATGGGCGTATGGCCCTTGGTCCAAAAAGTCTGACATTATTCAAGTCAACTGTTATCTTAGCAAGAATTTAGGGCATTATGCCAGTCATTTCACTAACTCTAATTCTAAACTTAGGGTTTACTCAGCAAACCCTAGGAATAAGGTGAATTGGGAAAAGAAAGGGTGAAGTAGATTGTATTTTCTACCTTCACCATTGTTACAAAAATTCCTAGTATAAAAAACCCTTTAACGCCTATTGTTGTTTAAACAAGTGGTGACAGCGACTTTTGCCTCCGCTGGTTCAGTAAGTTACCATGGATAATATGGTAGTGGGTACCAATTAATTGCATAAGAATTTAAAGGCCATGTTGGTGCAGGAAGTTGAGTTGAAGACTTATATTCATCAGTTCGCACTACAAGAAATTCCAGTTTTTTCTGGTTCTATCCCCTGATTGATAGGAGTTCATGGGGCTATAACCCTAAAGAGTTTGACAGAAATTAGTTCTCAGCTAAGCAGGAAGATTCAGACTATCTAAGCCAAGTGGATAATCCGGATGTTTATACAATAAATCCAATGGAAGCTTGTTTTTCTGAATGCACTTATATATTTAACTGAGGTAAGCCGACCAGGTGATGGACATTACCAAACTAAAACTAAAATCATAATAAAAAATCAATGATTCAAACAAAACGC
>JAKSZP010011175.1:0-44333 GCA_022478985.1 Massospora cicadina
ACATAAATGCTATGATATTAAAATAAAAAAGAGATGGGAGAATTGATTTTTTAACTGGCAGAGTCACAATTTTAAACTTCATATAAAAATTTCAAAAAACTTCCGTTGGCCTTGCTACCAAAAGTTTTTACCTATTTAACATCTCTCTTTCAGGATGTCCTAAAATTTGCGTATAAAAAAATAGGTGCGCTAGCACAGTTATAGATAAGGTTTAGACTTAAGACCTATATATTTGTTTTAATGCGCTAGGTATATGTATACCTTTCAATTTTAGGCTGTAATTTTAATTTCTCTGTTCACAACTTGGTCACTAACACATATCTATTTATTAATTGTGGCATAGAGGAACTTTAAACAAGGTCACTATTATATTTATTTAATTTAAATTTAAATTTATTGTGGGGAAGGCTGACCATGGGATGGACACTTCCGAATATGAATCAGATGAGACAAAACTTAGTACCAGGGGAGGCACCCCAGAGACGCGATGCTATCTCTTGTTGCCAGCGGGAACGCCACTTATGGGGAGGGGGAGGGAACGTGTGAAGGGGCCGTAGCCACTATTGAGCACGTGTGGAGGAAGGGGTCTGATTTGATGAACCAGACTGGGAACCAGGAGGAGACCAGCTGTTGGCGACGCGGTGGGAGATATCCAAACATCCACGCTTGAAAGTGGTCCACCAGATGAGAACGGAATCTGTGGACAGCTTCAGGGAGGGTGGGGATGGAGCCAGCGATGGCATCCAAGACAATTATGTGGATAGTCCACATGGCGATTGCAACCACCAGAGCATGGAGGGAGGGTGGGAGGGGGTAGGCCATTGATGAAGCAAACATATCTCTTGACAGACTGAAGGGATGCGTTTGATCCTGGCCTAGCAGACGTTGGACTTCGCGCCATATCACTTTAGAGGTGGGGCACTTCTCCAGGCGGTGAAACAGCGTTCCATACTGGCCACACATGACACAGGATGAGCGTAAAGCGTTAGAGCGCTCAGCTGTACGATACACCCACCTCAGGCAGCGCCACACATGAGAGCGGACTTGAGGCTGCAACAGAGGATGGTGTGCATATTTCCAGATAGTCTTTTGGGTCTCAGTGGAATATGGGATGTCCATCATGTCCAGGTAGTCCACCCTGGATAGGACTTGGGGTCGAGTGGGGATCACGCCATCATGGATGGGTAGCCCCTGTACCTCTTGTGTGAACTGAGGAGAGGGGCGGCCTCTTCGGGTTGTATGTCCAAAAATATGAATTCTCCACTCTGCGCTTCGCATGGAGAGTAGGATTCATTTGTAGTGGGTTTTAGTCCCGTGAGGACCTGTGGCCGATGTGTGTGATGCGAGGTATTTCATCAGGGAGTGTGGGTTTGATGGATTGTTGAGGCCCAAGGCTCAGGAGAAGTTGGAGCAGGCTGCGCGGGACCAGTGTTGGGATGGGAGTGTAGGAGCGGTGATGGCCGCGATCCAGGTGCCCAGGATCTTGGCAGCATGGGCTTTGAAGTCAAGCAGGCCCATGCCACCATGATGATGAGGGCCAAACATGACCTCTAGCCATGCTGGTGGAGGGCGGCCTGACCAAAGCCATCCTTGCAGCAAAGTATACAGGGATTTGAAAAAGCTTGGGGAGAAGGGGATGGCGTGGGCTCTGAACCAGACTTTGGATAGGAGCATAGAGTTGGCAAGAACAACCCTGCCAGTGAGGGTAGTAGGGTGGGCTCTGAGAGAGGCGATTCGCTTCGTCACGTTGTCCAGTATATGGCACTCCATTACTGCTGACGCATATCCACCTGCCTCCATCCACACGCTCAGATGGCGTACCGGTCCTATGGTAGGACGTGGCACAAAGGGGAGCACCAGTGGAGCGGTGTGTGTTGAGTTAGTAAGGCGTGGACGTGGGCGAGCAGATGGGCCAGGTTGGAAACTACTTGCTGGGGCCCAGCAGTTCTGAAACTGACCTAGGTGGATGATTTCGGTTTTGGAGGCGTTCAGTGCCACGTTGCTTACCCAGGAATATTCCTGGATGAGGGCTTTAAGCGCGCGTGCATCTTTGCTATTGGACACCCCCACCACACAATCATCTGCAAATGCCATCATCTTGACTGGGGTTTGGCCTGGCACATGGACCCCAGTGAGGTGGGCATTCACATTTCGCAGTAGTGGGTCAAGGCTGAAGTTGTATAAGAGTGGGCTGAGGGGGTCACCTTGTCGCAGGCCCCTTTGAGGGCGGACTACTTCCGTTAGGAAGCCTGGGCCACGCACTGCCATTGTTGCAGATTCTGTGAGCAGCATCACCCAGTTTATGAAGCGGGGGGGTAGGCGGAATTGATGGAGGCAGGCCCTTAGGTATTCCCAGTTTACTCTATCATAGGCCTTTTGTTGGTCCAAGAATATAAGTGCCCCAGAGGCTGTAGACTGACACACATTAGCCACAGAGTGCACGTTATCCCAAATTGACCTTCAGGGGATGAAACAGAATTGTTATAGGGAGATGGTGGCAGATGCTACAGTCCCTAAAAGGTTAGCCATGATTTTTGTTAAAATTTTGGTGTCTGTGTTTGTTAGAGAAATGGGGCGCCAGTTGGCTAAGTCAAGCCTATCCCCTTTCTTGAAGAGTGACAGTAAAGGCCTCATTTCCTCCTGGTAGGAGGCGTGTTTCCAACAGGCTTTGGTTGAGTGAGGCTAGCAGCAGTGGGGATATTTATTTAAAATATTTTTTGTAGAACTCATATGGAATGCCATCTGGGCCTGGCATTTTCAGTTTGGCACACCACGAATGGCTGTCCATAATTCATTTGGAGTAATTAAATTCATTATTTTTGGATATCAGAAAATGGTGTGGATATGAGCTCGGTTGAGAAATTCCGCCATTTCAGCCTGCTGAATTGGTTTGGCTCGGTATAACTTGGAGTAATATCTTTGCATTTCGATTGCCACTTCAGCTGGTGTATCCACAATGGAATTATACAATCTTCGCACCTGTGTGCAGGCCATGCTCTGGCATGATGCAAAATTTTTTTAGAGAAGTATGCGGTGCACTTGTCGCCTTTAGTGATGCATGTGGCCCTGTATTGGACACAAACCCAATATTTGTGTTGCCTTTCGAGTGCATTGAGGTGGGCGGCTGCCTCCGCCCACTTCTGGCCCCATGCAGGACTATATCCTGTGGCTAGAATGTTGGACTCCAAGTGGGCCAATTCTGCCAGCGCGCACGAGATAACCGCCGATGTGGCTCATGAGCGCCTGAAGGAGAGATGGCGATAGTGGCGGATGGTGTCTTCTTTGAAAGTTGCCCATGTGGAAATGGGGTCCACGCAAAACGGTGCAACAAACGATTTTGCCAAAGTTGCCTCTTCCACCCACATGGAAAATCCTGGCGACGCGAGCTTGAGGGGGCAGATTTTGCACCAATGTGGGGCCTTTGCAACTGTGACGGGTAAGTGGTATGTTATCGAGACCAGTCAGTGGTCAGAGAATTCCATTTTCATTGTTTTGAAGTGGGAGATGTGGGGTTAGAATTTTGCCGGCATTAGAATAAGGTTGATGCAGGTCATGGACCTTAATTGGCCATTGTGGACGTGGGGACGCGTCATGATTTTGAGAAGTGGGGCATGTCGCAGCAGCGCATCCATTAACCCAAGGGTGGCTTTTAGAACACATAGTTCTATGTGACCCTGTGGGGCGTGGGGTGATGGCAGCCACCGGTCCGTTGGTGAGGTTAGCCATCAGTTCATGTCGCCAACTAGGAAAGAATCAGGGGGTAGCGGGAGGGATTTGACTGATGAGAAAAATTCCTGACGCTCGTGTGCACTGTTTGGGGCATAAATGTTGACAATTGTGTGTGCAACGTCAGCCCACTAGAAGGTGACAATGAGCACTCAGCCATTTAGGAATGTTTCTGAGGATGTGAATTTGAAAAAATTGTTTTTCCAAATTAGCACCCCACAGTGCTTCGACCAAAAGGATAGGGATGGTAGGAGCATTGTTTTCCAAGCTTCCTCAGAACCTCGTGGATAGTGGGACTCCTGGATGGCCAGGATATCCACGGGTAAATTGTTTTGTAAAAACTCAGTTCCCTAGCCTGGGATGGGGAGGCCTTGAGTCCGGCGATATTCAGCATCCCTAGAGTAAAGGTTTCCCCCATCGCACCTTAGGTGTGAGGGGGTGGGCCCCCAGGCCCACCAGCCTCTTCCAGGTCCCCACGGGCTTTCACAGCAGCGCGGGTGTTAGCAGCAATGCTATCAGGGTTTTTGTTAATTTTTGCGGAAAGAGTCGCATTGGCTTTGGCCTTTGCTTTTTGTTTTCCCGTCATCAGACGAATTTTTGTGGTGCAGATAAGTTTGGTGCACCGTCGAGTGGGGCAAAAATTTTTTTTTGGTTGGGATAGGTCCCAAGTCAGTTTCAACTGGAGCTTGGGTGCAGTGATTGGGTGAGATCAAATCTCCCATTGGATCCTCAGATTGAGTGGCTCGCTCAGCATGGGCCTCCCAATCTGATTGGGTGATGGATTCCTGAGTTGCTTCCGCCGCAAAGGTCTCCATGTCCTCCTGGCGTTGTGAGTGTGGGATGGTGGTGGTGGCCTTGGCCGCTTCCTTGGCTGTGTCCCTATGGGCCTGCTTAGCCTTCTTCCGCTCCTGCGGGGAGATTGGCTTTACAATAGGTAGCAGCCTTGTGCTCCCCACAGGAAAGCCTCTTTGGTGCTTGCAGTTGGTTTATAGTGCGCCTCTCCACTGGCCATGGCCGCCGAGGGGTGCTCTTGGAATGTGACACCCTCCTTGATGGGGCATGCGTGTGCCTTATGGCCAAACGCGTCACAGTGGGTGCAAATGGGGGCGCGCTGTCCACGGTTACCCGGAATGGGTGGGTGGTATGCCCTGTGATGTCAATAAAGGTGGAGTGCAGGATCTGGGTTAGGTCCTTCATGATCTCCTCAGTTGGGGTCAGAACTGCGATTGCTTTGCTGGTGCACAGGTGTGGCATCAGCATAGAATGTTGCATTTTGAAAGATTGTATTTCACCATATATGGCGAGACCATCTTTCAGGTGTTGCTCCAAAATGTCATGTTTTACCGTAGTAGGCAAAAAGTCAAACGTGAGGAAAATTTGGTTTGATTTTGTCCATCTGGTGCGTTTGGTTTTGATGACCTGTTGCCCTTCGGGGAGGTCAACCACTATGTGCACTGCTGCAGCCTCATCTGAAACTATTTTGCTTTTGAAACCTAGGTCCAGCCAACCGTGTGACATGGAGTGAGGTGCAACGTACACCGCGGTTGGGAAAATTTTGTGTACATCTTCAAAAAAATTTTCCCATAAGGCCATTTTTTGGATGTTCAGATACACATGGACTCCGAATTCCACCGACAAAAGTGGCTGGGAGTGTGGCATGTTGATGTACTGATTGCATCGTGCTTGCCACATGAGTATCTCTGAGGAAATTGTGACCGCCAGTTTTTTTAGATTTTTTTCTATTCTGCCAGATTCTCTGAGGCGTTTTTGAATGTTAGAGGCCGCGAGCCTTCCGCCTGCTCCTCTTGCCTTGCTTGCCCAACTGCTCCCAGACATGGGCGCAGACTAATCCCCTCTATGAGATTATCAAACTAGATTTATTTTTGAATTGAATGGGTTGCAAAAGTGTTTGCAACGAGAAAGAAAAGTCTTACAAGGTCACTATTATATTATAGATCATTTTCTATCAGCTCTGGCAGGTGAGCAAGCTGTCTAGGTTTATTTGTAAGTAATGAATATCTTGTGACGCTATAACAATTGAGTTCTTAATTTTTATAGATCACCAATATCATTGTTTTGGTTAAATCCTACCATAACGCTGATGTATGTAAAAGATTATGTGATTTTCTGAAAAAAAGAATCAGAATATATATTTTGGCTTCATTTTCACCCCCCTAAACAATTTTTTTGTTCAATTGGACTCTATAGTGCCATCTGTCCTTGAAGAAATAAGAGCATCTTTACTTCATCTATAGTGAAACGCCATGTGTAGGACAACAAAACATCATTTTTATGCGATGCTTTAAGTGTGGCATTAAGCATAGTTATTCAAAAATAGTAGGGTCACATAACATCTAAGTGTATATTTTGCCCAGAACTTTTTCCTGCCAAAAATGGCTTGTGTTATTAAAGACAAGAAATTAGCAGTACATACCTAGACTCTTAGGTAATTGAGAATTTCTACAAGAGACAGAAACATATCACAGTACAGACTGACCACAAGTCCCTCAACTATTATTGCAACGTCAAAAGGTATCACATCAACATATTAAGACATATTAATATTATTTTGCTCATATTTTTAATAATAACTGTTTAAAGGTTCTCTCAAATTCTACTTGACATATGAATCAAAGATTCACTCATGGACCTAAAAAGCTTAGGGCTCTGAGTTGTTCATGCTGATTCTAAAAACAATTTATTAATAATGATATTATGTTAGTTTCATCATAGATATTAAACCAGTTTCCCCTTTTACATAACAAATGCTCCTTATATCAAAATATCATTACAAAAAAAATCTTTACCTTGTTAATGATTCAGAATGTATTATTATTTATTACTTAGGACAAAAGATAAACAAAAGTTTAAAGCCTGATGGAAAATAAACCATCAAGTTTCCTTCAGGATGTATATATAAAAAAGTGTAGTTTATTATATTTAAGAATCTGGGCTTATGCTCCCTCAGCCTTACATGACTGTGTCTTGAAGAGCACTATGATCCACCAACATGGGAATTCTGAGATCAGGAATTGTATTGATCTGATAAAGAAACCACTTGACTGGATGGGTTTGATGATGACGCCCAAGATTATATTTATAAATAAATCTGATATGTGCTTATTATATTTGGAACATAAGTACCATTATATACCTCTTAAAATGCGACAAGAAAAAGGCCATTGTACTTCACAAGTAGTTAATTTTATAGCAGGAGTACCAGTATCAATATGGTTTGATGACATCATGATGACTATTCTCATTTTACAAGATAGAAAATCTTTATTTGATTGTAGAAAACCTCTGCAGAAATACCCCAAAAGACTATGTTGTAGATAATTTCTTATGCCCAGACTGCTGAATGAAATCATAAGTGAATATATCAGATTCACGTCTTATTTTTAAGACCCTGTGTCACATAATAAAGATTTATCCATGTCAGTCTTCAAAATATCGCTCTCAATTGGATGGCTAAGCTAAATATGCAAATAATTCGCCAGAGATGTATTTCTTGCGGATGATACTTTATCTAGGATGACTGAACTTTGGATCTTTCCTTGAGAATATTTATTCTAATAGTTCCCGTTAAGATTCCATGGGTTTATCACCCATGTTTTCGATTATTAGTAAAGTTAGTTTCATTTACCTACTGACAAAGGTAAAAATAGTTGAAGCTTGTCATGGATACCACTTAAGAAGTTAATCTATTTCATAGCGGTAAATTTGAACTCAGATATCAAAAATTATTATTTGTATAAAGTATAATATACCTTATAATAGTATAAACTTTCATAAGAGCGCATATCTCCATGAACTATCTACAAATGACCCTATAAAACTCACTTGCCATGAATTTAAATTTCTGCTAATCTTAAAAAAATTGGATAATCTAACTACAAAATTCTAAAAATGTTTTTTGAAAACATATATTATATCAACAAAGATTTGATTGAGATAGTCAAACTAAAATGAACCAAAATAGTCCCATGTATCCATTATTAGTAGCCATCTTTCTGAGGTGATGCGCGCTATTGCCCCTAGTTCTCCCACACAGACATTACAATAAAAATTTTCCTAAAAAATGTATAAAGTCAGGAAATGATGATTCATAGACAAGAAAAGCATATTAAGATATTATTGACTATTCTATAAAAAATAAAAATTCAAATAAAACATAAAATTTATTTCTAGAATGATTTTTTATTTATTACCTTAGGATAATTATTGTTTAAGGTCCTTGGTGTTAACAATAACAAAAATAGCATTATAAAGGAAATATAAAGTCTTCAGTTAGTTCTACTACATCTTTAGAGAACCATTAACTTATACTATCTTTCCTATCAAGCAAAGGAGGTGCTACCTTAGTCCCAATAGCTCACCACTGGACATCAGTAACTGTCACACTTATTATCCTCTTTGGACCTTTTCAAATATAAATTTATTGGCACCAACCAATACTATAGCGAGAAGAGGTTAAAGTTGCATAAGTGGTGCTCACTACAGGGGCATTGACACATTGACAAATCAGCAACAAATGTACTAATGAAAAGAGATGATAATATATGTATTTTCCCATTAAATAGAGGTGTGAGCAATAGAAATAGATGGCGCTAACATTAGAGGAGTTAGTGAATCATTAATTTGCAAGTAAGGATAAATTGAATAGTCCCAGAGTTTGGAAGAAGGAAGGTTGGGGGTTTTCATAGCTTTCACAAATATTAAGCTTAAATGCACCTGACCAATATATTGAAGATATTGGATGAACTTGAATGCCTGATGAATTTTTCATGACACATATGTGATGTAAATTAAATAATCTATTATTGTGCACCATCAGAAGATATTATACTTTATACAGAGAAGTATGTCACATTATAGGAACTTTGATATGTTACATTATGTTATGCAAATGCATAAGTTGATTCATGAATCACAATGGTATTATGAAATAACTAGTAGAATCCTACTAACGTGACTTGACTTTACTACAACAAAAAATAGTCCTTATAACTCAAGTTTATGGGATAATGCTTATTGGCGAAGAAGCTTTTACCTGAGCTACTAGAGTTACCTCATAAGTTGCATTAGTTTATAATGGTGTGACAGATATTTTGGCTTTAAAAATGAGATATCTTAATATACAGAGTAGCATCCACATACTGCAAGACACCGCCAGCCTAGTGACATTGATATGGAATATGTTAGAAAAAGATACTTTTATGATTTATAAATATTCATGTAAGTGATGGTCTTCTTGGTTGGTTTGAATTATATTTTCTTGGTGGGACGTGCAGACAATATCCTGGCCATCACTACCATTACATCACGAGAAAAAAGGGGAGGCCCTTTATAGGCCTCTTTTTACTATTACAGGAAGGCTTTTAATATCTAAAAGTAAGATTATGGCAATCTTAGAGGAAATGTCTTATTGTGGGAACAATAGTAATGTCTTAAATCTACCATTAGCAGGGACCTTTGGTTTTTATTAATAGAAATTAGGGGAGAAGAGTTTTAACAATTTTTGATTACATGACTTTAGCAGTGCTTATTTGTTAAAATGCTGGCAGTTGGTAACGCTCACTAGTGCTAATTACACAATATTAGACAATTCAGCAGAAAAAAGAGTAATGAGAATCTCAACTGTACACTATAAACGGGGATTTTTGTACTACGTGAAGAATAAAAATATAAAATGTAGTACTAAAAAAGTGGTATCTAATTGCATTGCATATATGTTTATTAGTGATAGTTGCGGGGTAAAAAGCAAACCCCTAAATCCCTCAATGCTTAGTAATCAAAGCAATTTAAGGCTTGAAATGAGTAGAGCAAATAATTTATTTAAACTTCCAACCTAAATAGGGAATATGGATTTTAAACCTATCAGAGCTCTCAAAAATCACTTTTCTTCAACCTGAAGACAGAAGTTAAGTTGATGCCAGGTAAGATGAACCTGTGAGGCAAGAATTTAATGTATTTAGAACAATTAAAAAATGGAAAATCATTTTCACCTGGCAGGACCTCTGAATGGCTCTCCTGATTCTGCTGCAGATTTCTTGTACCCTATTATTAACCATAGGCCTGTTTGGCTGAGGAGTGGGGATATATTATTACGCCAATTTGAGGGGATCCACTGAGAATCAGTCAGGGCTCTTTTGACCAATACTATACTTATTTAAAATCGAAAACTCTATTTAGAATATCAGAAAGGTATTTGTCCAACATTACCCACAAGAGTGTTAGGGGAAAATAAGGGTGAAAGAGCTGACCATGGAGTTGGTCAACAGTAACTCTGGTAGCAAGGGATTTGATGTAGTACTCATCCCCTCACTTATAAGTGATTACAAAAGGAGTTTCTCAGATAGACCCAAGCTTCTCACTTCTAGGAGTGACACAATTGTGGTTGTATAGCACCAAGTCAGATACTTGGAAGGTAGGAAAAAGTCTTGGACCTCAATTGTTGCTTGGCTCAATTTTGTGACAATCTTTGGAAAGTTAGTCATCACTTCTGATTACAACTGGATGATGTGCTGAGCCAAAATCTTAATGGCTTGCTCAGAATAAGTTTTATCAGAAAATATCTTTAGCTAATAATGCTTTCAACCAGGGCTCTCAGCCATACAACAATAGTAAAGGCGACATTTTTAGGATCTGGTGATAGCTGATATGGTAGGCCATGAGAGCACTTGGTAATGCTCGATCCCAATGTAGTGATTTGAGCTGGCCATCTTTCTTAATATGGAAATCAGGGTTTCATTTGTTCTTTCCACAGTACCATATGAGGAAGGGTTGTGGGGGCTGAGAAGAGTTGCTGCGTCCTCATGGGAGTAGCTAAAAGCTTTACCACCCTTAAGGTAACTTTTTCATTGTTACAAAGTAGGACTTGGTGACAACCATTTGGGTGAAAATATTTTGATGTAGGAAGGTGCAGTGGCCTTGGAGGTCTGAGCAGGAAGAGTAACTGCTTCAACCCATTTGGTGAAGTAATCAATACCTACCAGGATATAGCGATTTCCTCTGGTAGTATTAGGTAGCAGCCCTACCACGTCTAAACTTAAATTATAAAACGGTTGTTGAGGCGTACTGGATTGTTATTAATACTTTAGTTTGTAGTTGCATTGTTTCTTAGAGATAAAACAGGCGTCCAGCACTTCTATGATAGACTCCATGATTTCCTCCCAGTAGTACCTATCCTTCACCCACTCATAAACATTGCTCACTCCACTGTGACCCAGAACAGAACTGTCCTCTATGATCACAGGGACTCGTTGGAAGGTCGGAGATAGAGCAACCAATTTAACCCTAATTTCTAATACTTACCCACTTTCCACCTTAGTGTTTCAGGAGTTCCAGGCTAAAATTTTCTTGAAGGGTTCATGCTCGTTGTCCCAGGCGTCATGGCTATAAGGAGGTCGTGAAGCCTCTCAGCTTCACTCTTATCCAGGTGAAGGATAGGCAGCCAAGTCAAAACATCAATGTTCATAAGGTTGGTTACAGATCAGTGCTCAATCTTCATATAATAGTGTTAAAGCTTCAAAGCCCAGCGAGCCAACCACCCAATGGGATCCTTCATATTTTGTAACCACTTCAGGGAGGCGTGGTCTGTGAGCATAGTGAAGGAAGTTTCATATAAGAAAGGGCGGTAATAATTTAAAGCAAGCAGGACCGCGAGGCATTCCTTCTCAGTGACGCTGTAATTGCGTTCAGCCTTAGATAACGTCCTACTGAAATAGTAGAAGGGGCAATCCACGCCATTAGCATCCAATTGAGACAGAATGGCCCCAACAGCATAGGGAGAGTCAATGGTAAACAAGAGGAAAAGTTTACCATAATCAAGGTGGCGCAGGATAGGACACTTTTACAACAACTTTTTAGCGTCTTAAAAGAGGCCTTTTATACAGCTCCCCAATGAAAAGAGACGTTCTTAGTCAATAGGCAGACAAGAGACTCACTTAGAAAGGCGAACTTAGGGATAGACTGATGGTAATTTACATCATACCCAAGAATACATGGATATCACGCAGGGTTTGGGAGCAGGAATCTTGGATATAGCCTCAACTTTGTCTTAGAGGTGTTAAATCCCGTCTTGTGAAATGGCCTATCTAAGGAAATCTAATTTCTTCTGGAAAGACGTGCACATGGAGGGCTTCAACTTGATGTTGGACTCAAATAGGCGCTTAAACACAACCTTCAGATGGGTAAGATGTTCGTTGAAGGTTTTTGAGAACACCATGATGTCATTGAGATAAACGATGACGTAACTTAACTTCAGGTCCTGAAGGATGTGGTCCATGGCTCGCTGGAAAGTTGCGGGGGTGTTGTACAGCCCTTAAGGTAGTCGGGTAGGTTGGAAAAGATACTCAATGCAAATAAGAGCGCATTTCTCTTATTCTTGGGGAGAGAGGTCCATTTGCTGATAACCACTAGCCAGGTCCATGGCAGAAAATAAGTTATAGCTGGAGAGTTGGGCTAGGACGTTGCCAATTTGTGAGATAGTATAGCTATCCTTCTTGGTGAGGTTGTTCATTTTAAAGTAATCCATAACTATCCAATGACTTCCATTTTTTATCAGTAGAAGAGAAGACAATCAAGGTTTTGGGAAAGCACCAGAAACCCAGCGTTCAACAACATTTTACTCCTTCCGCATCTGTAGCTCCTCAAATTTTTATTTTCAGTAGGGTTTAGATCAGATGGGACGAGTATCCATAACGTCAATGGTATGAGTCCAATCCTTCAGTGCTATAATCAGTATCATAGGGTATAAAAGATGTCACTATAAGACTCCAGTAATGTGTAGACCTTGTCAAGCTTGGCGGGGGTTGGCTCATCAAAAATATGAGCAGTAGGTAGAGTACATAGCGATTAATCTGCGGGTGAGTTCAAAATCAGCCATAGACCTAATACAATGAACGTGCTTGATATCCTCAATGGGAATCAGTAGGCCTTTTCTGATCTCCTGATGCTTATTGACGACCATGTCCTTCTTGGTGATTTCATCAACAGGATAATAATTGGTCATGGATAAGCTGGGTCTCGCTCAACCAACATTACTCTAGGTTCAAGCGGGATAACCTTGTCAATGCTGATTAAATGCAATAAGCGTTTGTGGGGGATTTGTAAGGTAATCTTAATGTCAACTATCCTTTGTTCACCCCCTTGATTACTGCCCCTTCAGACGCATAGAAAGGAATACCCTTTATAGCACTAACTGATTGAGGCAACATTTTTGTATTTCTTTCCGCCGTTGTGTAGGGCAGGGATAAGGCAGAGGATGGGTATTCCACTGTACAAGCGTATTCTTTTTTGATAAAGCTCATTGTTAATCAGAATCAAAGGGACCTCATAATTAAGCAGGGAGAGATAGCCTTGCTTCAAGTTAATGATCCATATATACTCAAGCATAAAGTGTTCACCAATGAGCAGATCATAGGTATTGGTAGCCAAGGCCACCGGGGGGCTGACTAGATAAGCTTCCCAAATTAGATGGGCAAAGAAAATTATGCCCCAATAGTGCATGAGTTGTAGGGACCAGAAGTATTAAACTATTGAGTGTAGTCGAGTTCAGGGGCCAACTTAATCATTTTGATGAGTTTGGATGAAACAACATTCACAGGGGATCCAGTGCCAAGGATAGTCATTACCTGTACTACGTTGATGACAAACTTCACTTTTATTAAAGTTCCACTTAAGTTGGGGGAAAGCGCTAGGACCTCCTTTAGCCGCAGAGTGGAAGTTAGTCTTTTGGCAGTCTTAGGGTAATTCTACTGGATATACTGCAGGGTGTGCACACTCTGGGTGATTAGACTAGTGAGGCAATGAGCGGACAGCGTCACTGACAGTACCAATAGCCTCCAGACCCCTCAACACTTGATGAAGATAAGTTCTAGGGGTATCCTAACCATATCCACTCTCTCAGGGTTCAACCTGTTGGGTACCTCCACTTCACCTGGGCTCCTAAAACATAATGACCTACATATTCACAACCCCCTTCAGATTTGTCATCAGAGGGTTATCAATTCACGTTAGGGGGCCAATAGAGTGTGAGGTAGGTTCAGGGCTTCCCTTATGATAGGATAGATCCTATGGTTGCTCCACCTTATTAGCTTTTTGGGGTAGGCGTTGGATTTTTAAGAGCTTTGATTCTGGCCTTAAATGTGACAGGTTTGATCTGCCCCATGACTGCAGGTTTTGAACTAGGGGCAGCCCAAGGTGAGATTGAGGGGAATTGAGACAGAAGCTTGGAGGGACGTGAAATTTGATCTACCTTAGTAGACCGCTCTGAAAGAAGAGGGGAACAAGGCAAAGTGATAACTGACTTAACCAGATGAGCTTTTAAAATTGACGCTTGAGGGGAGCGCTGCCCTGTCACTGACAGTAGAATTCTAGCTATCCTCACAATTTGGAGGAGCATCTCATCGCTTTAATATGGAAGCAAGGTCTCAGAGAGAGAGCCATAGAAGAGGAAGGAGGAGGGGTCAGAGTTGATTCTCACCTCGAGCCTTTTTGCATAAGTTAAAGTATACGAAAGTCAGCCACTGCTAGCAGAGACTCTTTGATATCCCATACTGTTTGAAAGATGCGCTTGACTGCAGAGAAATGCATTATTAAATTATATTGAGACGCCAAGTCATCCAATATAGCATCAATAAAATCATTTTGAGGTAGCAGTCTGAAAAGAAACAGAAGTTGAGCTTTACAATAGAATCGTTCAACAAAAAAGATAAATTTACCCACTTGCAAATTAAGGCACATAAAGGCCTGTTTTAGCCTTTGTAAACTCTTTGAGAAGTTAAATTCTTCAATGAGCGCTTATTTCACCTCTTTCCAGATGCTTAGTGTGGCCATGTTGGGAATCATTATCTCCTGAGCCATAGAACTCAAGCAGGAAAGGATACATTTGAGTTTTTTTGGTCAGTTGCTCCTTCCATCGCAGTTTCATAAACAATGAGGAAGGAGGCATTACTGCCCTCTCCTGTGGTAAACTTTTCCTTATAAGGGGATTTGAATGTTAGGGTAGGCTCCATAAAGGCCTTGAAAGGCGTGTTGCTCAAGCTTTATAAAGTCGATATGATGCATTAGCTAGCTTTTGTTCTATTGCAGCTAATCTGGACTCAGGTGAAGGGGGAAATTTGTGAGGGTTAATTTCCCACAAACCTCCATTTTTTACTAAGATTTTTGTGGTATACAGGTCTCCTGTAGTGAGCATTACTTGTCAAAATCCTGGTGGTTGCTAATGCATGTTGGTGCTAATTGAACAGTACTAGACATTTTAGAAGAAACAGGAGTATCAAAACTCTAAACTGCTCTTTAAAACTTGGGATATTTAGTACTTAGTGAAGAATAAAATATAAGAGATTAGATACTAGGAAAAAAGGGGTTCATAATTATATATGTCTAATAGTGATTGTTGCTGGTAAAAAGTGAACCCCTAATAACTCACGGCTTAGTAATTGAGCAATACAGGCTTGATATGAGTTGAGCAAAAAACTATTATAAACTTTGAGATCTAATTAGAGAACATGGATTTCTGACCTATCAGAGCTCAAAAAAATCACCTTGCTTCAAATTGACGAAATAAGAAGGGTTAAGCCAGGTAAGATGAACCCACGAGGCAAGGATTGAATATATTTGGGCCAATAAAATAGTGGGAATTTTTTCACTTAATGGGATTTCCAAATGACACCCTGATTCTGCTGCGGATTTGGTGCAACACTATTACTAACCTTAGACCTGTTTGGCCAAGGAGTGGGGGAATTATTATTACCCCCAATTTGAGGGTTCAGTAAAGATTAACCAGAGTTTTTTGGTCGATACTATTCTTATATAAAATTAAATTACTCTTATTGGAATATTGATAGGTAATTGACACTATTTTAAGAATTCAGTATTTCAGGGGTTGAACATTATTTTAGATATAGCTTACTAATAAATTTGAACTAACTTTTTTAATATAAAATTCTATGACTGAACTCATCATTATTTTAAAAAAGTCTCCAGAAGTACATAACCATCAGAAATTTTCCTCAGCAACTCATAATTTGTTGCTCTTATCAAACCATTGCTTACCCTTTTTGTTTGGCGCTTTGCTTGTGCAAATTTTTTGTACATATTTTACTTGGGGGCTATTCCAGGTATCATTAATTTCAAATGAATATGATCCTAGTTAATTCTACTGTTGAAAGGGAATTTGAGCTTAATTCTCTGTAATGTACCTTAATTAAATTCAGAAGAAAGATGTTATAAATTTTCACATAGTGTATTTTTAAACTCAGAGATGATTGTAGGCTTCACATTGGTAGTTTTTTATGAGTTGAGGTAGTGTTGTGATTTTTGCCCACATTAACCACATTTATCGATTGCAATTAACCTGCTGGTCCACTAGGGGATCCATCCAACTAGTAGATTTTGAAGTTATCACTTACTTATATGATAACTATTATTTGGAGAAATATTCCAGCAAATATATATTAATCTACCAAATTACAATCTTCCAGATTGATGAGTGCTTCATTGGGGATGATCCTCAACAATAAACAAGCGATTAGCGGGTCAAAACAAATATTGTTGACATAATGGACTTGTAAGAGTCAATCAGGTTAAGTTGGCAATTGGCTAAGGGGTTTGTGAGTTGCTGACAAGTAATGCCACCTGCCATAAGCAACTTTTGAGTTACCATTTTTCTGGATTGAAATCTGCTGTATATGGGTAATAGTCCCATTACCTAAGCAGGTTTTTACCAGATAAGGGTAGATTTGATGGGAGCATATCTAAGAAGTTGGGACACATTCTTGTTTCAACTAAGAAGAGGTCGCAGTTGAGTAGGGAAAAGAACCTGAGTATATTCAATGAGAAAGATCATTGTTTCACATGACCCTTAGATGTTAAGTTATTGACAACGGCCATCGTTACTGATTGGGGTGCCAACTGAAAAGTTGTGCACCAATTTCCCTATAAAAAGCCCCTTGACTTCTTATATAAAGCGGATAAAATTTAGAATTAATGGTATATAAAATTATTCATATTTTTCATAATTTAGACTGTTTTCTATTGAAATTTCAGATAGAGGACAAGAAGATCCTTTGTCTAAAAAATCGTTGATCTCCACAGCCTCAGCGTGAGGATAAGGAAGAAGGACCTCTGAACCTTACCCTAGGTTAAGTTATAACAGATGGAGTAGGGAAGAGTCCCTACCATTTCCAGAAAAATTAACACTAGGTCAAGCACGAGTTTGCCGTTGAACCTAATCACTAAATTGGCTATCAGCTAACTAGAATAGTTGTCTTCATACTACTATATCCTATTATATCATCTTTTTAAATTAAACAACGTGCATACAAAAAAGTGTGCAGTTGGCAAGGGAGCCAAAGTGAGTATTATTCAGAATGAGAAATCAAATCCTGAACTTTATCATCTGGTAAACACTTGAGGTTCAAATCTAAAGATTTTCAACAAGTGGAAACCAGTGAAGGAAAGCAGATACCCATCTCTCATCCAGGGTGTGCCTAAGTTAGTGATCTAGGAACAAATCAAGGCCCTATAATTGGTGAATTTTAGTCCTAAAATGATGCAAGGGCCATTCAGCTTGATAGCCGCGGCCATGAACCTTACAAATTGATATTTTTATTTTTATTTAACTGAGGCAAGCCGACCAGGGGACAGGCATTACCAAAAGAAAGAAACATCATGAAACCTGAACAGGGTCAACTCTGTCAAAGAAAGTTTTTCCACCTCCGGATTGGGACTCAAATTTTTCTGGTTACATCATGGGTAAGGTTTTCGTGTTATTAGACCTACTAACCGCCAATAGCTTCCTTTGTCTGGCACCCTGATCAATGTGCAAAGGGCGGGAATCGAACCCACAACCTTCAGGTTGGTAGCCATACGCCCTACCGATATGCCTACCAGCCCCCTTACAAATTGATATTGAATCTATTCAAAGAACTTCATCTACAATTGAATATGTGAGCAGACGCTTATGAGCAGGTGCACAATAGTGTTAAAAGTATTTGTAGGATTGACAGCCATATAATAATTAGACACCATGAAATATTCTATGACTATGTTTAGTAATGTGAGTAGGGCTCTTAAGTTGCTCAGCAACACCAATAACACGCTCCTACTTAAATTAATCTCTTTCTGCTAAGCATCACTTTTTGAAAATCAATTCAGCCTGAAATTTAGCTCTCCTAAAGAGATTTATGAAAACTATTAGCAAATATGGCGGAAAACCCCGCAAAAGAACCTGCAGGCTATGCCAAACGAGCCAGCACCACCCTCAAACGAAGCAACCCTCGGTTACCCACCTCAGGGTCAACCAGAATCACCCGCTCTCAAGCAGCAGCCATGAAAGCAGGCACCACCCCCCAACCTGGAGCTACTTCAACTAGCGCCAGTTCACCTGATTACACTTCTGCAACCTGCATGCCTAACAGCTCTGTGTGCGCTGCCTCCCACCAACCCGCTGGGCCCCCTCCAACCAAGGAGGCCATCACCCACACTGTTTTAATGGCGTCTGCTCAGTTGAATGCAACTCAGCCCATCCAGGCATTCACCTCCCCTATTGTGTCAGCTAATTCAGCCCCATCTAGTATTGCTGACGCCGTGTTTCTGGCTCCCTCCATGAGGGGTGATACCCAGCTACCTGGCCCCCAAACCCTCAGATGTAAGGTTGGATTAGCCGCACATTCTGGTTCACTAAGCAACAAATTGGGACAATCTACTCTTCCCAATGAGGATTCAAATGGTTCGGATTCTGGAATTTCACACCAGTTCCAATCTCACCCATCCCATTTAAACCCCGTAATTGGCACTTCTCAAGTTGGCACTTTATCTCCTTATGCTGAAAACGACTAATTCACTAATCAGCCAGTGAGTTTTGCCCATGATATCACAG
The DNA here is from genome assembly GCA_022478985.1 of Massospora cicadina. Lineage (NCBI taxonomy): Eukaryota > Fungi > Entomophthoromycota > Entomophthoromycetes > Entomophthorales > Entomophthoraceae > Massospora > Massospora cicadina. Next base: position 18,617 of record JAKSZP010011175.1, read on the forward strand.
CAAATACTCGGGCTGAATTTACCCAAATAGATTGGGATGGTGATGAAACATCGCCCTCCTCCCAATTGGCTGGAGTTAATTCCAATCTGGATGGGCCTCCCCAATTTAGCGAGGCCCAACAAACTGCCCCTCAATTTAATATGATGCCAGCAACTGCTGTAACATTACAGCAACAAGGGAACTCCACAAACTTGTCCAAACCACCAGCTCACACTTAACCCGCAATTGCAGCCCAAAGAAAACACAAACGTACAAAAGTAGCCACTGGGGCGTGGCAAAAACCTCTGGCACCAACGTTACCCAAAGCTGATCCCCGTGAAGTGGCGCTTATTGCTGATGTTAAGAAGAAATGGGCCGAAACTAGAGCACAAAAAGCTCTACCTCGCTCAACCCTCTCCCATGCAATTTGCCTTTATTATGGGCATAACCATGTTGAATTCTATACAGAGGATTACTTGTCATACTTTGCAGCGATTGCGGAGACATTCCCAATTTAACACCACCATCCATGAATCAGTGGAGGTCCACTACATCGATGTGGGCTTCACTGAAGCTGCCCTTGCTGACCATGCTGCCGCCCTCCAGGTCATTATTACATGTGGATCTCTTCGCATCTCCCGCACACGCTCTCACCTGGAGAAAATTTCATGGGTTACTTTTTTTAACCTACCAACGACTGTTGATCCTAAGTCTCAAAAACTGGCACTCCATCGTGGTTTAATGGAGTTTGGGTCTGTTCTTTCAGTGGACTTTAGCGTCTCCTCTTACTATGCTCCCACTCAAAGAGCTCGCACTGCTAGAGCGTCATTCATCCCCTCCCCCACTGTATCCCGCAACATTGAGGTTATTACTTGTGTGGCGGTAGTTGGGGCATGCCCTGAGATTTTTTTGTCAACCCTGATCAGGCGCGCCCCGGTGTTCATGGTGTAACGCCCTTGGACACTTGTATAGTGGCTGCACAGCTCGAAAACAAGCCCTCTTAGCCACCACCCAGGGGCCTAAACCAGGCCAAAAACAATCCCACGTGGCTGCAGCAGCAATTCTTCAACCCACACAATGGGTTACCATTCAAGACCTGTCCCCTGAGGCCTTACGCCTAGCAGTTGAAACAGCTAACCCCAATATTGGTATGGGATACCTTCGCGCTCATGCCCCCCTTCCAGTGGGCACCCCCTCCAATCTCCCTGAGTCAACTTCCTCTCTCACCAAGCGCAAGGCATCTCCCACAGGGTGCCCCTCGTCAGCCACCCCCACTCAGGGCTCCGCGGCACCCCCACCAACCTCCACCAGCGATTTATCGCATCAATCCCTCAGCTCCCAATGGAGCTATGCCCACCAGCATGGACTGGCAACCCGCGGCCTACGGTAGAAGTGTTACCTCAAAGAGTACTACCCCAACCCCACAGTCCATTTCGCGCGGATCCTTTGCAGTGTTGGAGGAAGCGTATATGGACTTAGACTCATCAAATGGGGACACCGCGGAGGTCACCATTGAGCACCCTCAGGTCCTTCCACTGCAACGGAGCGGGGGCAGCATCCTAGGCTGGCTTACTGGGTCCTCCGCCCCCCCACCCTCTCCTTCCCCTCAGAACCCTCGACGCTCCTCACAGATTGCAGCTAATAGTCAAGCTAAAGGACTCAAAACTAGCCGCCTCACAGCAGCAGGTTAAAGCGCTGGCAACCCCCCAGGACATGGAGGGGAACAGCTATGATTCCCCATGGCAGCACCCTGGCCCTGCAATCCATCAATGCAAATGGGTTGCGGGACTTTAAGCGGAGAGCCCGCCTCCTCCGAAACTTCAGGTCAGCACAAATTGACATCGCTGCTGTCCAGGAGCCCCATATCCTCCCCCACGAACAATCTTCATGGAATGAACAGTTTGGAGGAAACTCTTTTTGGACAAACCATGCCGCCCTTATTGTTTTGAATCCCCGGGTTAAAACCCATTCTTTTCACAATATCTAGGTGGCCGCCTCATACTGGCCAAACTCACCACTCCTGACTTCTCCTTCTTCGCTGCAAGCATCTACCTGCCTAATGCAGGTCAGGAGCAAAATCGAAGCTTGGAAGAGCTCGTCCAACTCAATCTCCCACGGAATACAGTCCTCTTAGGAGATTTCAACACAACCATAAGTCGCGTCCATGACTCTTAACCCCCTGCAGCAAAGGAACGCCCTGGATCAAGTCGCCTCCAGAATTTCCTTCGCCTGAGTGGCTTTATAGATGCGCTTCCACCCTCCGCGTCTGGCTTAGGTTGCATGACTAGGATCCAGTATGATGGAGGAGCTTTCCAGTCAACGTCACGCATAGATATGGCACTGATTGGCCCCCTGCTAATTGGCCGCGTCTCCTCTCCCATCTCTCGTGACAACCATCTGAGTGATCACAGGTCACTCACCGTTGTCCTCACCATCACACTTAGACCGTCGCGTAGGTTCTGGCCTAGGGTTGCCCCAGCTCTTCTCAACAACCCCTTCACTAAGGAGAAGCTGTCTATGACCATCCGGGAGACTCTCACCTCCCCCCACCCCACTTGCTTGACCACAAGGCTAGATGGGAGGTGACCAAGGAGGGCATCACCCGCGTTGCTTACAACTATGCCAAAGCCCAGATGACTGCAGCTCGCGTCAGAGTCAAAAGGGCGGAAGCCAGAATCAGACATCTAGAGCGAAACTGCCAGCCTTCGCCCTCTCCCAGATGGTTGGAAGACTGGGAAGCGGCGCAGGAAGCACTCCGCTTGGAGCTCACACTGCAGGAAGAACGGGCAGCAAACTTTACAACATCTCGTTACTATGCTCAATGGGAACGCCCCACCCGCTTCTTCTTTCATAAACAGAAAGCCCAGTCAACAGCGCAGGATATTACTGCACTGAAGATTGGCACTACAACCACTTCAGATAAGGAGGAAATCACGCAGGTACTACACCGCTTCTAGTCCAGCTTCTTCCATGCCACCCAGGTGGACCCATCGGACATCCAAGACTTCCTGTGGCGGGCTCCAGAGCCGCCCATTGACCCACGGGCTGATGAGGCTCTACTGGCGCCTATTTCCATCCAGGAGGTGATGGAAACCCTTCTGAAATCCCCACGGCTTAAAGCCCCAGGCCCAGATGGAATACCCTTTGAGGTGTACCTTCTGGAATCTGCAGTGATAGCCAGAATTCTCCGCGACCTCTTCGCTGCACTCTTGGTGAATGGCGAGGTCCTCCCCGACTCCAGAGGCTCAATCACGACCCTCATTCACAAGAAGTCAGACCGTGAGAACCTGGCGAACTGGCGCCCCATAGCGTTGATCAACACAGACCACAAGCTCTTCACAAAGCTTCTGGCCAACCGCATTACCTGATGGGTGTCACCTCGCCTCTCCCTATCCCAGCACGGTTTTATTCCGGGGAGGTCGTTATGGGACAACTATAATGACCTTCACGTGACTTTGACTGCTAACTCTCGTAAGGTGAATGGCTTTGTGGCTCTCCTGGATATGGAGAAAGCATATGATCGGGTATCCTGGAAGTATATTGATGCTTCCCTGGCCCGCTTCCATCTCCACCCGCAGCTAGGCGCTGGATATCAGCGCTCTATGACCAGCTCCACACCAGAGTCCTGGCGCAAATGGGTTTTACAGTGGCAGTACCAGTTGGACAAGGTCTCCGGCAAGGGGACCCCCTGAGCCCTATCCTTTTTAACATCACCCTCGACCCCCTCTTGGCCTACTTATAGGACAAGCTAACAGGGATTCTGGTCCCAGGTAAAGCCCCCACACGCATCATGGCATTTGCAGATGACACCGCCATTGCATTTGGATGCCCTGGGGATGTTGCCCTCGCTGCTGTGACCATTAAGAGGTACACCAAGGCGTCCAACGCCATGGTCAACACCTCCAAGACAACAGTTGTACAGGTCGGCTCCCCCACCTTCCCCCCACCATTTGGTATTGAACCTGAGCGCGGTACCTTCCGTCACCTGGGCGTTCTCACCAACCAACAAGGAGTTGCGCTAAAAGACAATGAAGACTTGCTCCTCGCACCAGTTAACTCCAGGATTGCCAACTGGAACCAGCGGCACATCACCCCCCAGGGTCGAGCTCTGATGGCCAATGTGTTCCTCCTCTCCAAAGTCTGGTTCCTAGCGCACGTCTGCCCATTCACAGATGACTTTTATACGCGGCTCAGTGTACTCCTCCGCTGTTGGATCTGGGGCTCAAACCATCCACCAATGTCCCTCTCAACCATTGCCCGACCCTGCAATGAAGGGGCCTAGGGCTTCTGGACACGCGATCCCACGCCACCACAATCTTCCTGAAGTTCCTATGGCCGATTGTCTGCTGGGACGCGACCCCCATGCCCCAATGGGCGCCCGCCCTCCGCCAGTCAGAGTCAGCAGCTCTGGGTCTTCCTAGAGCATCTCTGACCTCATTAGGGGAGTGTCTCACAAACCACCCAGGCCATCGCCTAAAACCATCCTCATCCCCCTACTGGAACCAGGCTCTCCTTGCCCTGAAACTAGTAGGCGCGCGGATCCACCATGCCTTCCCATACAGAAGGGAAGGCCCTGGCCTCAGCCCCCGTCGCCATGCGATTGTGCACAATGGACAAGTTGTCACAACTCGCCTCAACCCCCAAGATCGTCCTCCCATCCGCCCAAGACTCCTTGAGCTCCTCCCTCCCTCCGTGAGATTTGACCTTAAGGAATTGAGGAATGACGTCTATTACCCCATCTTGTCAGCAAAGGTGTCCAACACCTTATGGAGGGTGCTCCACTGTTCATACAGGACAGGGGACCGGACTGGCCCTACCTTCCAGCACCGAAGCTGCCCCCGCTGTGTGGAGCCTATTAACTCCCACCTCCATCGTTTTTTCACCTGTCCAGGTGTCGCCGCATTTTGGCCAAAGGCTCGCGCGCTCCTCCATGCTCAGCCCTGGTCTGGACACCCTGTGCAAGACCTCATGTTTGAGCAGACATTGCCTAGTTGCCACTGACCCCTCCGTGTCCTCACCTATGCCACAGCCACCTGGACCATCCATAACTCCTTCCTTTGTGCTGCCTTTGACCGGCAGGTGTGGACCCTTCCACACATGATCACCGACTTTCAGGTACACTTTGAGATGGCCCTGAAGGTCTGCACTATATCGCCAACCCTCCCCCGCTCAGTTGTCACTGCAGCACGGCACTGGCGCGCAAACCCCCCTCCCTTTCTCAATGCCTCCTCCCTCCCCTTCCCTCGCCTCAGGCTCTTAGGAGCCCAGGCTTAATTCAATAAACATCGATGAATCCCCCCTTTGGGTTGGGATCATCTAGTACTAAAAAAACACGCTCCTACTTAAGAACATACAAAATTAAAACTCTTATGATGGTCACGCATAATGAACTTTAAAGTTTGCTTTCTCATAAGTGGACCATAACTTTTTCAAATTCTCAAGACCATATACAAGTCTGGTGAGTAAACTATCTCTGGATCCCTCTATAACTGAAAATTTTACAATTGTGCAGTTTGTTAAATCTCTCAAATTTTAAGAGTGCTGAGTTGAGATGCACAAGAGGTCTCAAGTGAGCTTGACGCCAGTATCTTGGGATCAAATTGAGGAGAATAGCTAAGTGATTAAAAATTCCATAAGATGTACATAACATGAAACAGGATTTACTAATGATCAAGATGGTAAAAAATGGTTTGGTTGTAAAGTTTACCTCATGAAATCACTTATAGACACAATAACTATGGATTAAGGAAGCTTATGATCTTATTGTCAAAGAAAAGTTTTACTTGTTCATTTAACTTTCATCCACAAGTTTTTATTCACAGGTTGCTTTCCTTTAAATCTGAAACAGCATTGGAGATTTTAAAGGGAGGCTTTGTCAATGTACAAGGTGCATACTGAAGTGAAAGGCGTTCTCAGGATCAAGCTACAAGATGCAACCAAATAGCAGTTTATGTCGCTCAAACATCAATAACAAACTTAAGGACAATAAACCCCAAATCAAGTATACTGGCTCTAGCTTTGTGCTTATGTGCCTTAGGTGCATACAGCCAGGTCACTTTCTAAAAGACTTCATTATGTGAGAATTTATTGAGAAGAAGAAGGATACCAAAACTACTACTAATAAAGTTTGACCACTTCATAAACTGAACTCTACATACTGAAGGTCAAGCAAGGATTAAAACTCTGATAAATAGTCTAAAACTTTATATTATATTTAGAGCCCCAGTGAAGTTTTGTATCCCCTTACTTACAAGTAAAATATGTACAGGAAGTTGACAGGAATAGATCCTAAAGGGCTAAGCAAATAGAACCAGCCAAAGATCATTGATTTCGCAATTGAACGCAAAAAGCTTTTTAATAAAACTGCCAAGAACATTAAATCGCCTGATATTTTTTTGCTTACTCTTGCTTTTTAGATATATTGAGAGTTTAAAAACTTGGTAGGTTAGGAATTATTACCAGTTGATTAACCTTTTATCTGTTGCATGACAAAAGATGCAATCACTAATCAAAGGTCAAATTATTGGCTATTTTAGATATGAGTGCTACGAAATAATGCGCTGTCCTCTTAGCTTATAGATTATATCAATCTAGCCCCAGATACTGAGTACAATTATAAATACCGCACAGCTGGACTAATTCATACATGTACTTGGAGCTTACTCATCCTTACTTGATAATATAATACCTTGTGTTGACCTTAACCACATTTGTATTAAAAATGAGATTACACTTTTAACTTGACCCAGTTCATCTTGGAGTATGGAGGGATCATTGACATTAAGGTTAGCACTGTCAGCCTCTTGGACAATCAGTTACCTTTGGTGTTTAAGGGATACTACTAAACCACATAAGTGGATTAGTCTAAATTTAATAAAATATCTAATCCATCATATAAAATAATAATGCTTGCACTAATGGAGCTAAGGCTATACCTAAAACGGTGTATGACGAATTTGGAATGTGTCTTTATGCTATAGAGAAAAATATTTTTTACTTGATGAGCAGATGATGAAGCTAATTGCTACCAAAATTGAAATTGGTAAAAATGTTGCTTGAGATAAATATAATGAAGGATTTTAGTCAGTAATCAATAAAGTTACCTAGAGTCTATGACGCGACTATAAGAGAAAATTTTGTCATTCTTGGGAACATTAATAATGAATTTAATTAAATGAAAGTAGGACAGACTGTAGCCAAAATAGACTGTTCCCTACATTTTTTTATTATTTCGTGCTGTTTGGTTCACTCTATTAGAGTAAAGCCACTACTTTATGCTTATTATTTTTACTATTTTGATCAATATATCTTTATTTTTGTATGAAATACTTACCTGGGTAAAATATTTATAGGACTAAGGCTTAAAACATTGTTAAAAGATAGCAAAGTATCGATTATTTTTCATAAAATAATGTCAATTTACAACTAAACAAATTCAAGATAAATTGCATCCTTAGTGCTCCACTAGCCAATTAGATAAGATGAACGCCCTAAACAACTTATTATTATCTTGATACAAAGGAATGAGGCTCTACCTTGTATTTAACTCCAATTTGTGCCCTAAACAGAAACCTTATGCCGCCTACTATGTCTCACTATCTTTTATCTTCCCAATGGCAGATAGAGAAACCACATGAATATGTTACTATTATTGATCTCAGTCCAGACTTGGGTGTTTAGTTCTGATATATTCTAATTCTCAATCTGGACTCTGCCATTACCACCTACCATACCAGATTACTTCCAAACCCATAAGTAGCACTCGATTATCACTCATCATGATTCTACTTCTCCCCTAGTACTTTAAATTGCACCATCAATTACTCATTAATAAACACTTTTCTAAGTATAATTTATCTTTGGATTAATGATATTTTTTTATTTGATGTTTCAAAACAACAGCATATTTTAGTCATGATCCCAGATAGTTGCTATTGACAACCCTTCTATAGGAAAAAAGTGCCTAGCCATCTATCCCAGAAGTAAATCCACATGAAAGCCAACCCAAAGGTAGTTGTAATATCTATATTTATAGGATCAAACTCAAGGTGTCTAACTTAGGCACCTCTAAGTACCCAATAAATTCTCATTAACTTGTTGCCAAAAACAAGAAAGCCAAGTCCTTCCAGCACAGGTATAGATGAATTAGGCTTTGACAAAATAGCTGCACATAAACAACAGTAAGTGGAAGAGTCGCTTATAGAGTCCTAACATATTTCTGGTCAAGGAGCTGCAAATTATGGCTTATTTAGATGATAAACTTATAGGATAGATATTTAAAATACAATATAAACCCAATATAGACATATTTTTAATCAAAGAATGAGAAAGAACTTATCTCTAAAGAGATACAGCAACTTATAGACGATAAAATTTTGAGGCTTTCATATATAGCCTTTGGGCTTCACCATTGTTAATGGTGAAAAAGAAGAACGGTGTTAACCTCATAGTTATGGACTATTACCACATCAATAATTGCACTATGTGTATTGTAATTTTTTCCGAGAAATTTGAGTTAGAAATGACTGGGAAGATTAACTTAAATCTCAGCTATGGACCTCGCCAGTGATTTTTGTAGATGAAGTTGAGTCCTGAGGATACATAGAAGTGCGCCTTAATTATGATACAAAAGTTTGTGTGAGTTATATGAATGCCGCAGGGCCTTTGCAATGCGCCTGTAAAGTTTCAATGAATGATGGGAAAAATTTATATGGATTTAAGGATGACATGCGTAATGAACTCCTAAAAATATCACATATCTCAGTAAAATTTTTAAAAACTTTTAACATCAGCGTAAAACTTTACTCGCCTTTTGAGAATCTAATTTGGAGCTCAAAAAGAAATGTGCATTAATAAAAAAATTCAGGTTCTCTAAAGACATTATTTGGTGGAAGGAACAAGAAACATGTGCAAAAGTCAATAACATAATAAATATGGAAGCACCTAGGAGCATGAAAGATGTCCAAATCTTCAAAGGATGGGGGTCTACTAATGCTATCTATATATATATTTTTTTAGTACTAGATGGTCCCAACCCAAGGGGGATTTATCGATGTTATGCTATCTATATATTAATTCGCTGATATTGCAGCACTTTTGACTCATTTGCACACCAAAGATATTTTCTTTATGTAGAGAGTTGACAAAAGCTTTTGAGGTTTTATAGAAAAGAGTAACATAAGATACTATGTAGATTTTTTTTACTTCAAGAGGACCTTTTACCTGTATACCAAATCCAGTAATGTGTAAGTCTGGGGGAGCGCCCCCATTTGGATCAGGTGGTGTTCCCTTTCCCATACAAACAAGGGCCAAGAAGGCTGACGCCCCCGTTTCCCAGAATGCCCTCGCCCATGTGGCGGACAATTGGTGGGTCACAGCTTACCCTTTAAGGATTCTGCTACTACCTCAGCTGACATCTGGTAATTCTTATCATAAATTGAGGAGATTTGCATCAAGTTGGCGAAGAGTCAGCATCCACATTGGTTTGAAAGAGTAAAATGCAACCAACAGTGACGATCCTTTGGCTTAATAGTTAATATTCCCAAACCAATGGTAACAAAGCCCAAAGGGTGTGTAACTTCAGAAGAAAAACAGATATTGTCAAATCTTTGGTAAAACTTGCTAATGACACTGGACCAATGGTAATGTTGCTGTCAGTTCCAAACTCTTACCAGAAAAATCAAACGCTTTGTATGGTAAATTTTGTCTGGTCAAATGGATGCCAGAGCAAACAGTGCAGGCGGGTTGAGCGCCCCAAACCCGTTCCTGACCTCTTGGGACCACTTCTATTTGGGGTGGCCTTGGAGGTTCCCGTTGCCCATCGAGCGAACCGCCATCACTCAAATCATTGAAACTACAGTAAATTTGCAGTTCAGCATCCATAGATGAACCAATAATGACTCAGCCCATTGCCAATACTTTCAAAGTTGGTTCAGAATTGAGTTAGTTTTCTCACCTCGCTCAAAGTTTGCGAGGTTAGGTCGAATCTTGAGGGCCCCAATCCTTCACATTTCTAAGCTATTTCCCAATTGGTTAGCTATTTAAGCAGTCATAGCACACTGAGGAAATTGATAGTCCTTTTCCTATATCTTAAGTTCAATAAAGATTTCCGTGCTCTAAATCCATTTTTATGAAGAAATCAAACCAACCAATCCAATCCCACTATTCCTGACACCCAGGCCCATGGGCTCTGGGGCCACGAGAGCCTGTTTTGTTTCCAATTTGCTTTTTACAGCTATAAACTATTGTTACTTGATTGTTGATTCTTTACAACTCATTTTAACGTTGTTCAAGCAGTGCCCTTGGCATTTGGGCTTGCCATTTGGATGTTTTTGCATCCAGACTGGCAAGCTGGTCTAACTTTACTTACCTCTATTATGACATATTTGACTTTTCATTGTTTCTCACCATTTCCACCCTCCTATCAAGATGGGTGCAGCAGTGAGCATTTTCTACCAGATCGACATGCAGTTGGTAGCCTGCCTTCTGTAGTTTGTCTGACTAATCACCAATTTTGTAAGCTTAGCCCAGATGGGTTTCAAGGAAATTCGCTATGGCGTTATTTCCCCAGTGATCTCTACTTTTTACTTGGTCCACCCTTAAGGTGGGATCTTCATAATTGAAGCCGCCGACCTGGCCTCATTTTCCAATACCAGCATCAAATCAGTATCCATATTGGTTCCAAGGTCCAACTCTGCCCCCGCGCCCATGTTAGTTTGCTCTAGAGCACCTGTTTGTAAATTGTTGGAGGCCCAGCATGGAGAGAAAGTGATCCAATCACTCTTCCATACAAGGTTTGCTCCTGTTACAAACCTTGTTATTCAACCTGATCTTGTCACAATCTCTTCTCTGTCAGCAGAAATGACCACATATGACAAAAAACTATGCCTAATTTTTATTTATCGAATGAAATTAGCATTGGGACATACCAGGCGTCTTGTTGAGGCCTTGGTAAACTTGGGAGCATCAGGTAGCTTCATGAGTCTGGATTTGGACCAGCAACTTGATCTAGACTTAGACCTGGGGCCATCAGTGAGGTTGCATTTTTGACCTCCCAACCCTCCTTCATAGTATGACTTCTCATTCCTTTCCAATCCATCATTTTAGTTTGTGCAATCGCTTCTCTGCAATGCCTAACCTCATGTTCCCTTTAATTTTGGGTATGGGCTGGTGGCTTCAGCAGCATGTAAGAATCCACCTGGAGTCAAACACGCTGTATTTCTAACAATCAGGTGGAGGGCGAGTTCCCATTGCTGGATACCCTTGTTAAAGCACATAGCTGACTGTCTTTTAAAACCCTAGTTTCCCCCATAGGCCTTCCACCGGGTTTTCCAGCTGCATTGATGGGCTACCAGAGTATTTTAATCCTGAGCAGGCTTGCGCCTTCCTCCACATACAGAATTCGATTTTAATCTTTTATTAACAGTGGAAGTGGTGAGTATAAACTGCCCACTATACCCGCATATAGCAGAGGAGGGTGCAGCCCTCAATGCATGGTAGGATGACATGCTCAAGAAGGGTTGGTTGTTAAAGAAAACATCCTCAGTTGCCTTTGCCAAAAAGCAGATGGTTCACTTTGTCCTTTCATGATTTACTGCAATCTCAAAAATGAATGGTCCATGATTTCTACCCACTTTTACTGGAGTAGATCATCAGCCAAGCAATTGTGAAGTTTCAGTATTTTAAAACACGATCTAGTAAACGCCTAATCAAATTTGGGTGACCAAAATCCAGAAATGGCTTACTGATATCTGGACAAGATGAGGTATATTTTAATTTTGAGTAATGCCCTTTGGACTGAAGATCATGCACGCAACGTTCCAGACTATGATTGGTAGTTTGCTAGGGGATTTCTGATTTTCCTGAGCATTGCATATATTGATAATATTCTGATACATTCTTTATCCCCCAAATAGAATGCAAAAAAATTTGAGGCAGTGGTGGCCGTCCTGAATAAGGCCAGGCTGTTTGTCAAGCCATCAAAATGAAAATTTTTACTGAAGAAGAGGATATCTTCTTAGAGAATCTCATCCTATAGAATGGGCACACCATCTCACTCAGAAAACTGGATGTTATCTGCGAGCGGCCAACTCCAACAACACAGAAGCAATTGAGAAGCTTCTTGGACACCATAATCTTTCTTTAGAAATTCTCTCCCACACTCTCACAGTTGGCTGCACTACTGCGTCTGCTCACGGGCAAAAACGTACCTTTCTGCTGGACGCCCTGTGCCAGCAGGCATTTAATTCATTTAAGGAGGTGTTCTTATCGCCTCCCATCCTTAAGCATGCAGATCCTTCCAAACCCTACATTTTAGCATGTGATGCGTCTTCGGCCACAGTAGGGGTGTCTTTCTCCAGGAGCAGGATGGGTTGGAACACCTAGTTGCTTACTTTTCACTTAAGTTCTCTTCCACCGAGCAATCCTGGGACATCCATGAAAAGGAGTTGGCAGCTGTGGTGTGGGCCTTGACCCACCTGCGGTGTCTCTTAGGGGTGCTCAGCATGAGTTGATAGTGCATATAGACCACCAAGCTCTCCTATATTTCTTCAAGTTACAGAAGCTGGATCACCAGCAGGCCTGAACTTATTGTGATTTATGCAGCATCAATTTCAAATACAAGCTATAAAGGGGCATTGAATGTCCTTCCCAATTTTCTTAGTTGCAACCCTGCACTTTGCCCAGAGGAATTGGATAAAACGGATCTTGTCATGGTCATACCCCCATCTCAAATATTAGGCATTATTCCACACGTGGTCTAAGTAGCGGATTTATCATCTGAAAGCCTTTTGCTCTTTGGGTCCTAGAAGCGCAGATGGCATGTGCAGAGGAGGTGGAACTATTGGAAAAGTTGTTTTTCCCAACTTCCAAGAATTCCTTATATTTTCTGGCCAAGGGGCTCAGCCAGTTTAGGTTGCAGTTGTGGGTTCCTCCTCTTCTGCAGTCTGAAGTCATCCAAGCTCATCATGATCACCCCACAGTTGTTCACCTGGGGAACAAGAAATGCATTGATTTAGTAAAGCGTATCTTTAACTGACCAGACTTGTCAAAAGCTGTTCCAGCATGGATCGCTGACTGTGTGACTGTGAGTGGGCCAAATCATACAGGTCTGGTAGAAATGACCTCCTTCACCCCTATGCAGCAAGAAGAGGGGCTTTGGACATCAGTGTCCATGGGCTTTATTGTTGAACTACCAAGATCCAAGGGGCTCATAGCGGTCATGGTGGTTGTGGACCGCTTTACTAAATTTGCCTTGTTTTTCTCATGCTCTTACGCTATCACTGTTAGATTTTAATGGTTGACTCAAAAAAAACCCTTTTAGAAAACTATCAATGCTGATAGAATACTCCCATTGAAGAATCCTTTGATCCTTCCCAATTTAATTAGATAGTATGTTAGATGAAATTTTCCTTTAAACTGCCTTAATTGCATATAAACAACCTGTGTATCGTAGCTAATAATATCTATAATATAATACTATTATGGCCAATTATGGGACCCACTTGGGTGAATCAAGTGGATTTATGGCATAAACTTAATTGCAATTTCGAATTTAATTTAATTACAATTAATAAATTTTGTGTTTTATGTGTGTTAATCTTTGTAATTGGCATGATGGTACTTACACATGGATGACCAAAATAGGGAGTACCTAGTACTATCAAGAGGTCTGCTGACGTCCCAATTAGGGGTGCCTTATTATTTGATTTATATATTCTTTCCCCCCATATATTGTATTTCGTCAGCTGTATGGCAAAACGAAATTGGGCTGGTTAAAAAGAGAATATAAACCGCAGAGGTGCTAATATTATGCCCAATATCTTCCCAATTATGAGAGTAGAAGGAGATCAATTGGGCTAAATGATTGTAATTAGGTTTATTCAAAGGCCAAATAAACTTGGGTATCTTTAATAACCAATGCCATACTTCATAGAGGATTGACATGGCTCAATGAACTCATCTAATAGATGAGTATGTCCAGGAGATGTCCTAGAGCTATAAAATACTGTCACCTGGCCTTGAAATAAAATATAATCATCTTAACATACATCATCTTTTTCATATTATATCATCTTCTATTAAATCTATCTTCATACTTTGAAGTGTATACAAGCATTAAGGGGAGCAAGTCATTATTACCTGCATCAGAAGAGTTCCCAATAAGGAGAGGTAAAAATATGCAAAAAAGACCAGAAGAGTTCAATTATATTGTTTAAGCCTTGTGAGATTCATAAAGATTTGGAATACCTTAAGATACTTACCAGAATTGAGATAAATCGGCCAAAACTCTTCCAGACTTCTGAAACAGGATTAAATTAACTATGTGAGTAAATTCTCAAAACTTAACAATCATCTCCAAAGAAACTGTCCCCTATTTGTGAAGCATGTTTTTTCTATGTTTGGTCTCTTGCAAGAAATCACCGACCATGAGACCCAGTTTACGGTGGGGTTTTGAACAAACTCTTGGCGATTCTGAAGCTTACGCCTCTAATCACCTGCATACCATCCACAGTTAGATGGCAAATTGAACGGTCAATCAGATCCTGGAACAGTACCTGAGGTGCTACGTGGCTGCTGCTCAGGATACCTGGTCTGATGATCTTCCCCTCACCCAGTTTGCATATACCACTGGATCACATGCATCCACAGGCTTCTCAACATACAAAGCTACCTTGTGGTATAACCCAACTATTTTGCTTGGCCCATGCCATCGTCCAGGGGTACCAGCTGCAGCTGTTCATGCTTAGCACATTCATGCCACAAAGTTCTTGGTCTGTAGCACTTGACTAGGGCGATAAGTGATTATAAATGGTTTGCAGATCTGAAGCCGCTCCCCATGCATAGAATAAAAGGTAGGCTTATACATCATGCTTGACACGTGCCATTTGCACATGAAGGTGCCCTCACGCAAATTTTAAAATAATTGCTTAGGCCTCATTTGGTGGAAGAGATGTTGGGAAATGGCGCCTTCTGCTTGAAATTGCTGGCCCACTTGAATTAACATCCTGTATTCCATGTCTCTCAGCTGTCCCTGTTCAAGGGGCCAATTCCATCAGAGCCTGAGCCCATTGTGATTGAGGGAGAAGAGAAAGCTGAAGTTGAAGAAATTTTGGCTTCCTGTCGCTTGTGCCAGTTTGTTTAATGTTTTGTCACGTGGAAAGGCTATCCAGCCTATGAAAATATCTGAGTTGGCGTTCAAGACTGTAATAACTGTTTGGAAGTGGTTGAAGCTTTCCACACTACCCATCCCAATGCTCCCCACACTTCCCCCAAAATTGCTACGCTGATGGAGATCAAATTAATAAAGGCCTATAAGATTGTGGCCCTCACCCAACTTAAAAGTGGTGGCGCTCTCCCTCTCAGAAAAGGGAAGGGTAATTTAAGTCTAGGGGACACCCCTCCGTTTGGATCAGGTGGTGTTCCCTTTCCCATCCAAAAAGGGCAAAGAAGGCTGGCAGCCCCCCTCTTCTCCTAGGGTGACCTTGCCCATGTGGTGGACGAGCGGTGGGTCACAGCTTACCCTTTAAGTATTCTGCCACCTACCTCAGTTCTTAAATCTGGTGTATTAATATGGCTAGTTGAGGTGATTTGTATAAAGTTGTTGAAGAGTCAGCATCCACATGGGGCAAAGGGGAAAATGTGACTAACACTAACGAATCTTTAGCCTCAATATTTGGCAGTCCCAACCAATTGGTAACAAAGCCCAACAGACGTGTATCTTCATCAGAAAAAGTAATTAATGACAATCTTTGGTAAAACTCGCCAATGACATTGGCGATAGATAAAATTTGTCATCAGCTTCAAACTCTCTCCGAAGGATTGAACGATTTGTTTGGTAAACTTGACTGGTCAAACGGACGCCAGAGCGACCAGGTATGTGTGAGTTGGGCACCCAAAACCCGTTCTTGTCCTCTCCTGGAACAAACCTATGTGGGGTAGCCTTAGGAGGTTCCAATTGCCTGTTGGGTGAAATGCCTTTTGTTCAAGTTTTGCCTACTCCAGATGGCTGGTTCTTTTTCTGCAGTACGGTAGAGTTTTGTGCATTTATTATATGGCGACAATAAACTAGATGGTGACAATAATTAAGATAAAGCTCCTTGATAATAACACTTTGAAGCCATATTCTTCTGTTGTTACTTGGACGATGGCACAATTCTCTGATCTTCCTGATCCCAAGTAAATTCTCAGCTTAATACAATGTAAAGTATTGAGGCTCAAAAAAGCTCATAAATCAAACTATGAACTTGTGGTAATAATTGATTGTACTTTGTTGGTTTCAAGTTGGAGATAAGTTATAGGGTTTGATGTTTACCACATCTTACCCGTGACGCCTCATTTTCAATGGCACTTGGCCAGCGGTCCACGTAATAAGCTCATTTGAGGGTCTAAAATCCAATCAACTCTGGGCATCTCTCCTGAACTTAGGGTTAATATCAAATTTGTAAATATTCTCAAAAACATCATTTCTGAAATGTCTGCAAATAGCTGAATTGATGCTCTTCTCAATTAATGGGAAGCACACATATCAAGGCGATTTGTACCATTAATTAGTGAATAATCTGAAAAAAACTCAATTGACATTATAAACTAATTTTGACATAGACCAACAAAGCTCATGTGCCTGAGTCATCAATTGATTATTATTACTAAGTCCAACCTACCCAACAAAGCCCTCAGGCCCATAAATTATAGTAAATATCTTAAGTGGAATTGCTAGTCTGCAGATCCCAAGCTTCGCATAAGCGTAGGATATTCCTGATTTATAATCACTGATATCCAATATGATCCATAATAAATTAACCATGTAAAAATTATCATGTCCCTGTTGAATATCCACCGATTAGGTCCAGTCAACTACTCAACACTTCTCCAACCTTGAAGGGATATAAGCGGCAGGTACCCTCCTTTCTGGGTCACAATGTATAACTTTTTGTGCTCATCAAAATATGAATGATATATTGATAGCCTTTCTGCCTTAGACAGATGAGTTTTCTAAAGACTATAAACTCTATGCAGCATTCTATGGTCAACTTGGGCATGTTGCTCATGATTTCTCAAGCTGGATCGACCAGCTACATTTTCACAGTACCTGAGAGTTTGGATTTTCATCCAGCTGCAACTTCACTAATCATTGAAGAACCCAAGTAGGCCCCCTTGGCTTGGAGTACTATCCATCAAACATTTCAATGTGTTAAGTGGGATCCTCCTTTGACTCTCTTTAAATTTTTGGGCTTCTGAAGCCAGTAGGCCCCAAGAAACTATTATCCAGCATCAATTCGTTTTATTGGTGATCTCCTTCCTGAGTTCTTGTTTTACCTTTTTCGCATCTTCCCTTCCAACAATCTTGCTTAAAACTTATGCATGGCAGTGTGGCTTCATTGGGTTTTGAGCCTGATTTGATGTCAGAACTTGTAAATGCCTACTTGTCATCTGCACTTGCTAAATGAGCCTGCGGATGCCACATACAATGTTTTTGAGGCCAATCAGGCGCTATTTTTGATTACTTGGTTTCTAGTGGTGCAAACCCACTTCAGTACATACAGATTTACACGTTCCGTTGGGCCTCAAAACTTGGATTTTTTAAAATATTGGAGTATTCTTGGTGTTATACTGAGCCCTTTGCAAAAGCCTGGCAAAAGGGCTTCCCAAAAAGTATATCCCACAGATGGCTCTTCTAGTCACATGCGTTTGCTTCCCTTCCTTCCTCGCTCCACACTGATACTATGCCTGACATGCGCTGGGTTTGAGATAAGGCTTATTCACAGATGTTTTGCATATAAGTGTCTGTCCCCAAGTTTATTCCTGCCTTGAAAGCCTTCTTGTCAACTGTATCTTCCTTTCTGCGGCACTTACTCCTAAGTCAAACCTTTCTCACCTGTTCCTAAGTCCCTTTCAATGGTCTTTCCCATTAGTTTGATGGCCTTTCCTAAGCTGAGAGGCCAGCATTCCTGGTGCCAAGCCTTTTGGGTTTAGCGCATCTCTGACAGGGTCTGATAGTTGAGACCTGTATGAGACTCACATTTCTCCAAAATATGCTACAGGCTTCCCAGGTTAGATCACACCTCCTCCCCCTCCCAAAGAAGGGTTACCTAGTTTCAATGATGATGAGGCATAGAATTTCTAAATTAAAGCTTTATGTTTATGTTTTTTGTCTTTTATATTTAATTTTATATTATTTTATTTTATATATATTCTCTTTTAACTTTTTACTTTTTTTTACCCTTTTATATTATATTTATTCTTTATGATACAGACAAAGTTACTTTTTGTGTGCTCAATTTACAACCCAACCGCCTTGATCCTTATTAATATATATGTCTCAGATAATTTTTTAAAGTTATTAAACTGAATTTTCCAAAGCGAGGGCAGCTTGTGCGCGCGGCCTGCGCTATGAGTGTCACAATATACTACTAAGTCTCCTTCTTTGAACTTAGTGAACGTAGCTTATTTAGCATCATCATAGCTCTTTTTGACTAGTTTTTTGACTAATCACGTTTTGATAGGCTTCAGATTGAGACTTAATTAGGGTCTTGACTAGCTGCTCAACATAATTATTTGGCTAATAGATAAGATTGAACTGAGTACTGACTATAATAATAGAGGAATAGTGGGATGTCTACCATACATAAGTTGAAATAGAGAGTGGCCTGCGCTGCCGTGGTATCCAAATTTGTACGCAAACATGGTAGCACTAATTGAAGTATCCCATTGCAAAGGCGCCAAGGCTGCGTTTTTGCATATAATTCTGACTAAAGTACCATTCACTCCTTCTACCATACCATTAGTCTCAGGATGGTATGGTGTTGACAGCACTCCTTTGATAAACATCAACTCATAGAACCGTTGTACCATCTGAGCAGTAAAATTTCGTGCCATTGTCTGTCAGAATTTTCTGGAGGCATCCGTGCTTATATATAATTTTAACCATGATGAACTTGAAAGTAGTTAATGCCTTAACGTCTTAAATTGCTTTTGCTTCTACCATTTCACCAGATGGTCAATAGCAACAATTATTTATTTGTTGCCTAGGGTACTCACAGGCAAAGGGCCAACTACATTTATGGTTTGGTATGCCAGGCTAGTCAGGTTTGATCAAACGATATTTTTTTTAGTACTAGATGGTCCCAACCCCTGATCAAACGATATTTCACATCTGACTTCAGAGGCTTTGCAATTTAGCATGAATGACATTTATCAAGCACATCTTGGATATCAAATTGCATGGAATCCCAATAGCAACTAGATGAAATTAATTCTAGCATTTTGGTCATTCCTCCATGCCTGATGGCCTTGTGTGCTTTTGTAATAATCTCCATTTGGTCAGAAGTTTTTGAAAATATTTGACACTGCACCTCATGCTTAAGCTTTTATAAAACTTTATCTTAATATTCAGTGTCAGTTAATACTTTTTTGATTGCCTTTTGAACTTCAGATGGCTCATCTCCATACTTTCTAGTAATCATTTTTAGGAAGCTCATCAGCTAAACTGCTCAGGACAGATACAATAGGAAGTCGCAATAGTCCTTCTGCATTTTTTATGGGCCACTCCAGCTTATAAAAAATTTCATAATTGTACTCTTGTAATTTCAGAGTCCAGCGGGCTAATCGTCCCTCAGGTTACTTGAGATTGTGGAGCCATCTTATGGAGCTTTGATATGTCACTACTTGAAACTTGGTGCCATGAATGTAAACCCAAAATTTTTTACAAGCGTAGATGACAGCCAGATATTCTCACTCAGTCATCATATAATTTTGCTCATGCTTATTAAGCGTCCTGCTGCAATAATGACCAGATGCTCCTCTCCATCATCCCCAATCTTAGATAGCACACCACTAATCGCATTCAATGAGGCATTGGTTTGTATGATAAAAGGCCTGCTGAAATATGGATATCAGAGGACAGGCGCCATGCCTATTATGGCTTTCAAAGCCTCAAAGGCTTGTTGGCACTCATCTGCCCAGTAAAAACGAACTTCTCCTTGTAGTAAATATAGTAGGGGCTCAGAAATCTTCGCAAATCCTTCTACAAATCTTTGATAGTATCCCACCATGCCTAAGAATACTTAAACATCCCTCATACCTGTGAGAGGTTGCATTTTGTTAATTTCCTTTACCTTTTGAGGTTCAGGACGCAAACCCTTGGAATCAATTATAATCTGAGGAATTTCCATTGTTCTTTAGAGAATTGACATTTTCTAGGTTTTATCTTCAGATTGGCCTTCATCAGCTATTTGAACACTTGTTCAAGGTGCTCCAGATGTTCAGAAAACTACGTGAAAAGACATTGATATCATTAAGGTACACCAGTACACAGGATAATTTAAGATTCCCCAAAATTGTGTCCATTGCGCGCTGAAAAGGTTGCTGGAGCATCGTACAGCCCCTGTGGCATGAACGTTGGTTGGAACAGCCCTTGAGCAGCAATCATTGCACACTTTTACTGATCCCCTTGATGAAGTTCAGTTTGCCAAAATCCTTAAATAAGGTCCATTGAAGTAAAATACTTCGCCCCTCCCAGACAGTCCAGAGCATCATCAATTCTGGGCAACGGATAAAAATCCTTTTTTGTGATGGCATTGTAGTATTGATAATCAATTACGACTCAATTGCTGCCATCCTTTTTCTTTTCTGATTAAAATGGAGCTGGACCATAGGCTTTTAGAGGGCACATTCATTCCACTTTTCAGCAATTTTTCTACCATTCTCCAACTATTTCGTCAGTGGCTTTGAGGAGCCAGTTTGCATAATTTTATAAGCACATGGTCCCTGATGTCAACAAAATGCTGTACTCCTTTTGCACAACCTAATTTTAATCATCTTTGGTGAAAATTTTGGAGTATTGTTCAAAAAAATCTAAAGCTTCATCCTTCTGTTGTTCTAATAATCTGGTAAATGATTCTTGAGGGATTGCATTATGTGCCTCAAGACTTTCAGTTGGTAAACCAAACTCAGATAAGTCGCCAAATTTGACAGCTGATTTTAACTCTTCACTCAGAAACAGATTCATGAATGCAACTACTTGATATTTCTTGACCATAATACTTTGGGTGGTCAAAATTTACTAAAAGGACATCAATTTCCCCGTGCCATGGTATAAGTATTCCAGGCGCCACGCTAGGTTCCATTTGAGAATGATTCATAGGGATACAAACTCCCCATATAGTCCCTCTGACATATCCAGCGTGGTCCTAGTCCTCATAGCCAGTTGATGGCATGTAGCTATTGTTGCATCCTTATTCACATGTAAAGGTATTCCTCAATTTTCGTTTATGGCAGTTGGCATGGGGCGGCTTCAATTTCAACTGAATATAGACTACTATATTATCCCATCGGCATAAGATATAATGAAAAAGTTCCTGAAATGAATCGTGGGCTTTGTATTGTCATGGGAGTATAAAATTGGAAGTTATTGGCCTAATATCTTCAAGAATTTCCTTTTAAAATAGCATGAGATCCCATAGCTCCTTAAAAACCAGTTCCAATTTTATGTCATAATTGGCGTTTGAAAGCACTATTGTGTGTGCGGTTACTACCAAAGCTATAGATCGCAGTGGCAAGGCGCTGTAAGCTCCTTCACTCTTAGTGCTGTTGAGGCCCGTGATCCCTTATTCCCAATGGGGGTCAATGTCTGGAGCAATTTTCTTTTTCTTTACCAACCTCATGGAAACAATGATTACAGGTGCTCCGCTATCAACAATAGCTACAACTTTGATCTTGTTGACCAGAATATCCACGTAAGTGCACTCAGAGTAGTAAGAATCAATAGAGTTTACTAAGTGTTATGGGAAGAATCCAAAGAGTTAATAGTGTGCTTCAGAGTATCTCCAATACTGGGACATTCATTAATGAATGTGTTAATTAGCATAGATATATTCACCCCTTTCAAGCTTGGGGTATCTGCTGTATTGCTTAGCACTTTGGCTGGAATATTCTCAAATATTTGTTGTACTTACAGTTTAGTGACTACTTCAGAGGCTTCAGGTATGACAACCTTACTCTGAGAGTGAGTTACCACATGTATGTTTGTAAAATCTTCATTTGATACTAAAATAGCATTCGTTTCATTGTTAAATGAGGCCCATGGCCTGCAAATTCTTGTTGATCAGGTGTGACTGGTATTTCCGGCACAATATAGCATCCTGCATCTAAATCTTGCTCTTTTCCCTTCTCCTGCACGTTATTGGGAAGGACTACTTTGACATTATGCTTTTGACATTTTGAAGCAAAGTGCCCTATATGATTGCAGTTATAGCAAGTAATCTCATTCATTGGATGTGGGGCCCTTGTATTTGAGTTTTGCTCACTTTCCACAGGCGGATCACTGTCAATCTTCTTATTAGTTTTGTAGGGTTTTTCAGCAGAGGCAGCAGGTCCTGAACTGTACTAGTATTAGGAGGGCCGTATTTTGTGAACATCTGCACAAATAATCAACCAATTCAGATGTCATGAGGTTTTGCACAAAAGCAAAAATAAAGTGTTCAACATATTTTAGTAATGTTATACTGCCTGTTGTAGTACAATCTTAGCAACAAAATTACCATAGCCTTTGCGCCTAGGAGAACTTGAGCTTTTAATAGATTTGATCCACAAATTGGTCAATTACTTCATCTTTCTTAAATCAAATGTTCATAAGCTTAGACTTTCTAGTTGACATTCGTTAAGGACTCCAAATTCATGAAGCACAGACTCTTTGACTTTAGCATAGGTTGAGTTTTTGTCAATGTGAGGCATAATCAACTCAATTCTCCACTCATCCAAGCAGTTGATCATAGTGGCCGCTTTGTTATGTTCACTGTCTTATACATGGTCATTTATAAAGCGGTTGACAAATGTGGTTATACTTCCATTCTAGTCAAAAACAGGCAGGTTTGCTGGTTTGTAATTATTGTTTTCTTGTCCATGGTTATCACGACTACTTATTTGTTGGCTTGAGCCAGGCGTGCTAGGGGGGCTGAGGCACTGCACCATGGATTGAGGTGTTGGGGTTGTCCAAAGCAACCATATTGCTAGGCATTTATCTACGTGGCTCAGTGTCTGTTTCAGTAGCTACTTCAGAACCTTTATCCTAATAATATTCAGAAGAGTTTTCAGTCAAAGATTTGTGGCACACTGGCAACGCCTGTCATCCGAAGATCAGATTTGATCGTTGATTTAATTTTCCCAATTGATACAATTTCAATTTTTTGACTTTAATATTGAAATTTCCTCATTCAAGATAGTAGTTTGTAGTTGCAAGTGGAAATCACTTAGTCCTTTTCCTTGATTGCTTTTTTGAACTGGTTTACTTCTGCGTCCAGAATATTGTTGACTTGTTAATAGCAGTAACATCCTCATTAATATTATTGATCTATCAATTACGATGATCAATAGAGTCTTGATTTTCTCATTCTCCGCCCGTTGGCCTTCAGATTGTGTGCACCAGAAGTTGATTTTCTTGGTGTAATCATCCTTCATCTGAAAAATAAGGGTGCTCAGTCACCATTACTGGTCATGAAATTTATTGTCATGGTTTAATTGCACCTCTTGGGCTTTGTGATTAAGCCTCATGAATTCTGGAGCATTAATGGAAGTCTGAGTGATATTGCTAACCCAAGATTTGGTAACTCCTCTTTCCTCTAAGAAATTGTCAAAGATGGGATGCAATCTGTCATTTAGCTCTTGTGCTAATTATGCTACCCAGCTATTAGTCCAAGTGGCTAGATTATAGTTTGGCTCCAAACTAGAACGGTCCTCAGCGAAGTTGGCTTCTAATTGCTCATTCAAGATTTAGCCCTCCTAGCTGGAGTTGCATGAGAAGTTTAACAACTTGGTAATGGACGCATGATGGTGGGCATTTGTCATCTGAGAATTTCTGGAGGTAAGGTATACAATTTTTAATAAAGTATTGGGCGGTATTCACTATCCCAATTAAATTGGGTCAGATTTGAGCTACACTCAATTGATGATGAGCTAGATATCTCATCTACAACACATCTTGCTTTTATTGCAATAAAAAGTATTGCTACTATTGTCCGTGGGCCCTTGTCCCATTTGATACTTCTTAACAACTTATGTTCAAGACGTTCCAGATCTTCTGGTGAAATGGTTCATCAGGGTAGGTAATACTAGGCATATCATTCCAATTAATCTGGGATAAAGTCATTTCAGTATTCCCATTGGGCCTGGTAATGGTTCTGAAAAATTTGATTGGGATTACTCCCCTGCTTGGCGTGGTCACCACCTGCATTCCCAGCCATGAGCGCCGCTTGCTGAAGTTTTTGACCTACTTCATATGGCTGGTTCTTCTTCTGTGGTATGGTGGAGTTTCAAGCGTCTATTGTATGGCAACAATAGACCAGACAGTGACAATATTTAAGATATTAATTCTTGATAATAACACTTTGAAGCCATATTCTTCTGTCATTACTTGGACAATACCATGCTTCCCTGATCTTCCTGATCGCAAGTAAATTTTCAGCTTAATACAAAATAAAGTATTAAATAAAAAAAAGATTTTAGATTAAACAGAGAACTTGTGCCATAAGTTGATTGTACTTTAAAAGAGTCAAATTGGAGATAATTTATAGGGTTTGATGTTTACCACATCTTGCCCATGACGCCTCTTTTAAATGGCGCTTGGCCAGAGGAGCACGTAATAAAGCTCATTTGAGGGTCTAAAATCCTTTCAACTCAGGGCATTTCGCATGACCTTAGAGTTGGTGTAAAATTTGTAAATATTCTCAAGACAGAATTTATGACACGTCTGCAAATAGCTGAACTGATGCTCTTCTCAAGCAGTTGGCAGCACATACCAAGGCAATTTGTACCACTAATTAGTAATTAATTTAACAAAAACTTGTATAACATTAAAACTAAATTTGACATAGACTAATAAAGCCCACGTGCCCAAGTCATCAAGTCAACTATATTATCAAGTTTGACCTAACCAACAAAGCCCTCAGGCCTATGTAATCATAGTTGAATGTTATTAAGTGGAAATGCTAGGCCGCGGATTCAAAGCTTCGCATAAGCATAGGATATTCCTGATTCATTATCACTGATATACAATATGATCCATAATAAATTAAGCATGTTAACATTATTATGTCACTGGTTTTATCCACCAATTAGGTCCAGTCAACTACTCAACACCATTGCTCAAATTGTAAGAACTGCAGTAAACATGCAATTAGGGCATCTGCGGACAAACATATAATAACTTGGCCTGCTGACAATACTTTTATAGTTGGTTCAAAATAAATTAGTTTCCCCCTCCCTTGAATTTGCTTGGTTAAGTCAAATCTCAAGGGCCCCAATCCTGTGCTTTCTAAAGTTCTTCCCCAATCAATCAGCTATCTAAGCAGTCATAACACCCTGAGGAAATCGATGATCAGTTTTCTACTAATTAATTTTATAAGACTTCCATGCTTTAAATCCATTTTCTATGACAAAATTTAAACCACCTAATCTGATCCTACTCTTCCCAATACACAGTACCATGGGCGCCTGAGGCTGTAACAGCCTGGTTCATTGCTGAGTTTCTTTTACAGTGATGGCCTATTGGTGCTCATTGGATAATTCTCTCCCAGTACATTTTAACGTCATTCAAGCAGCAGCGCCCCTTGCATTTTGGCTCACCGTTTAAATGTTTTTGCATCCAGACTGGCAGGCTGGTCTAAACTTTACCTGCCGCTATCATGAAATATTGTGAGGATGGGTTTGACCATTGTATAGCTTTATGATAATGGAGTGGATCATC
>JAKSZP010011176.1:0-44218 GCA_022478985.1 Massospora cicadina
TTGGACTTCAGGTTGGCAGCCTTTGATTGGCCCAGTAGCCATTTACATCGACCCTTGCCACCTCTTCTCCAAGGTTTAGTTGATTTGTCAGCATCTGATTCATCAGAAGGCATTTATGAGGATCATTGACCTTGAACCCTACGATTTTATTATTACTATCTATGTTACTAAGAGCCCTGATCTCCGCCTTAGGGGGTTGGGGCTATGTGGTGGTCAGGCAGCGTTTTGATTGTCACAACTGAGGTCAGACCAAACTGGGGATTGGCAGCGTGCAGCACACAAATGAATTTGGAATAATGTCACAGACCAAAAAACCCCAGTTCTGACCGCCATATAACTAAATATTCATTTGGTGCACTGACACAAAACCAAACCAGACAACCATGCTGGGAGAGGTACCCTCAGTACCCAATCAAACCCAGCACTCCCCTAATCCTGGATGGTTATGCAAAGTCCTCTGAGGGAGTTGGCCCACCCCAACCTGCTTGAAATAGCATCTCACCAGGGAAAAAAGACCACAATTTAGTGAGATATGCAAACCCAGAATCCGCCTTTATTTTTTTATTATGGGACATAAAAGGCCCTGCCATCCATAGCTCATCTGGGGAACAACCAACAATGCTCCCCAAGTAGGGAATGCTAGGGGAAATTTCGTAGAATTCTGAAATGAACTTTGGAATGGGCAGGCGCGCCTTGTAAAGGCAGCGCTTTGGAGCCTCACCCAAGTTATTGATTAGACTCACACAAGCCTAATCTATACCTTGGGTGAGGCACAACCCAGCGCCTGAAATGCTCAAACCAAAAATGTTTATTAAATGATCCAATTCAGATTCAGAAAACTGAATCAGAGTTGGAATGTAACGAACAAGACAAACTCATCTGTTACAGATGGAAGATATCGTTGATGTCTTAGAAACTTGCCTTACGTGTAAGAAGCAATCCAGTTTCAAGACTAGATACCATTATCAAAAAATACTTTTCAACAAATTCTTCCACACCATCAGTTTGGATGTAGTAGGTCCTCTTTCTCAGACTACTAGTGGAAACAAATTTATTCTAGTAGCTATTGACCATCTTACCAAATGGATAAAAGCAGTGGCTCTTCCTGACCAAACAGCTAAGGCCACCGCCACCTTTTTACATCAACACATTTTTACACGTAATATCTGCCCCAAGTACTACTCTGCAATAATGGTAAGAACTTCACCTCCAGAGTAGTTAAAATCTTAGCTACATCTATAGGAGCACAACAACTCATCTCAGCTCCATATAACCCCTCCAACAATGGGACCGTGGAAAGAGAAAATGATACCTTGGTTTCCATACTTCAGAAAATGGCCTCCTATGATCCTCTTCACTGGGATTAATATTTACCCAGTGTTTTTAATGGATTACCAAATTAGTTATCACATGGTTTTTAAAATGTCCCCTATCTATGTCTTGTATGGGCGTGTATCATGAATACCCTCACTCTTAGTTAGAGATGTATTCTCTTCTAAAATTGAGGAGCCTGATAAAGTTATTAGAAGATTGGCTCAACGCATCATTCAACTCAAATTTGAGGCTATGAACAATATAGCAAAAACGTTGATTGAAGAAGGGCAGGCTGCATCGATGAATCCCCCCCTTGGGTTGGGACCATCTAGTACTAAAAAAAAGAAGGGCAGGCTGCCAATGAGCTCAAACCCCCTTACCTACCTTTCAAGTATCTGACATAATATGCTACCATAATCTCATTACTTGATAAATGGTAAGCTTGGAACAATATGGGAAGGGTCCCTTCACCATCACCTATTAAAGAGGCAATGAGTACTCTATAAGATCTTAAGCTTCTGGAGTCATCATCAACTGAGTACATGGTCGTTTCCTCCAACTTATTCTCCCCCCAACATTCTTGAGGGGGATGATGTCGGACAGTTTCCCTCTCAGCTGCAGAGGAAGAACGTCTTGGGTCAAAATTTGCCTAAACGGGGAAATGTCAGCCATTTAAGAGTTTGTGATGATCCGAAAAGCACTTTAGTTTAGAATAACGATGATTTCAAGGATATTGGCCAAAAGACCCTGGCCAATTCTCGGTGGAATCCCATTAATTGGGGTAACACCATTATGAAACCTGCTAGGGCGATTAATGGAAAATTGAACGGTCAGATTTCCCTGACCACATGACAGACCTTAAGGCAACCAGCGGAAGGTACTCCCCCAACCATCGCCAGGTCCTTCACAGAATTTACGCGGGACTCCCCTTTTTATAGGCATGGTGGAGGTCCCCCAAGGTGAATATATATTCTAGTGGTGATTGGTTGAAGTACATCAAAACCTTACTGCATGGTTACATTCTGCCCCAAAACAGCAACCTTCATTTTCCCCAAAAATAACTCACTTTACCCAAGATCTGATAGAAGTGATTCCCATATTACCTAATTTGGAAGCATCAAAGCTATTTAAAACCTATCTCTGAATTCCCCCAACCCTTGAGACAGTTTAAATACTGAATGGTCAAATATCGAGAGGGATCAATTTTTTATTTACCCCCACGCTCCTATAGAATTATAAAAACAAATTTTTATAGTAGCATTTAATATTTATTTCATTGAAAAACCTTTTTGGGATCCAGCGACAAAAGCACCAATGAGCACTAGTAAGCTGGATTTCTACAAAGGGATTGGACAACTGCACAGGTGGGACAGGCCTAATTACATGGAGAATGTACCAGAAATGGTGTGATGGATTAGGGCTGGATGGCCATCCCAACCGCTCCTGAGGTGCCACAGACACCTCAGTGTCAATAGGGACATTAAGCATTACAGGAGCCAGGGCTCAATCATACCAAGCCAAAAAGCTGGACTTCCTGGGAAACCCTTGTAGATATCTTGGCCATCCAAGAAACACACTGTTCACAGGGGGAAGAGGGATCCTAGTCAGCCAGGGTCTCACCATCTCAATTGTTATGAGCATCCCATTGTGGGTAGTCGTCCATAGTCACAAAAATCTAAAAACTAATAACTCTTTTTCATATCTGCATGGCTGCATTCTGGTTGCAATGATTGCATTCCAAGAGGACACAATTTTGATAGCATGCATCTATGCACTGTGCACCACAGCTGAGAGTAAAAAATTCCGGGAGACCATCTTAACACTCGCCCTCCTACCAGATACCATTCTAATGTTGTTAAAATTTATGGGTTTGGTTAATTATTCATAGCTAATATCCCTAAATTGATTAACTGCATAGGTCAGTGATGTTAATTTCTCCACGTTGTCTGATAATAGTATGTATTCGTTTGATATTAGTATAAAGACTATTATCCATTGTTGAATAAAGCACTAGTATTGAGTCCAACATTTGACCAGTAATTCTCCTCAAAATACTTAAGATGTCCTTATTAGGGATTCGTTCCATTATACCGCCTAACTTGATCCATTCTCAGATCCTCGTTTATAGCTTCTCTCTGGTGACACATAGTTGGCAGCAATACCTGATTCATCTCAGCTTCTCTTCTCTGGACTCACGCTCAAATTTATTATTCTTTTATCCTAAAGAGCCTTCTGATTAAAGCACACAGCAATAATTTCCTTTAAGAAGATTAGAACTAATAGTGAATTATGGTAAAGTTTTCTGTAGTGTCTTTATTTAAGTGAATTCTTAGGGAAATTTATAGTGGGAATTTGGCACCTGACCATCAGTTGGTACCTCATTGATTCAAATGGCAGCCGTTGCTGTTCTATTACCAATCATTGTATCATCAGCGATAGTCTTCCCCATTTTAAATAGGATTCAATCATTGGACATCCTCAAGATATAAAATGGAAAGAGTTGGAAAACGTGTCCCTAACTTTTTCCTCTCAATCTCAGTGAGCCAACCATATTTGGCAAGCGACCTGCTTAGTTAATGGGACTTGTTACCCATTAAGGCAGGTTGCAAAACAACTGATCAAATTTGCTTATTGCAGGTGTCATCACTCGCCTTGAAACTTGATCCTTAAATTTCCAATTGGTCAGTGTTGAAACTTGACTATTACTAATCAGTACACCTGATAGTTAATCATCAATCAACTTTCAGATGCCCCTTTTTCGTCAGCAACTCTTCCCGATGAGATCTTAAGCATTCACTAGGATTGTCCCTGATAGATCTGACCCAGGTGAATTACCTAAAATCCCCTGAACATTTTTACCCTGAAATCAGGGTTACCTGATATACAATTCACTCAGCTATAGGAAATTATCCCCTAGTGACCCCTGGTAATCTAGTCAGCTGGGAATATGGGAAAAAATCCTAACACATCCCACCTCTTGCCTAGATTCCCACCAAGAAAAGGATTGGGACAGGATAACACCACTTTGGACACTCAGTTGAATTATTCTTATGTTCAAGCAGAGTCTGGTCAGTCAGTATTAAATTCTGTTTAGGACAACCTTCAGCATGTGGCCCTCTTCCTTTTCTCACTACCACCTACTCAGAGTGCAGTTCCCACAACCTTCTGTCATTCCAGGCTGATTAAACCACTCATGACAATGTTAATCATGGGATCCAGGTTTCCCCCCATTAAGGCATATGACCTGCTGTAATATTCAGGATTCTTGGTTTGACATCATAGATTTCCTGATTTTCTCCTCATCCTTGACAAGAGATTCTTGCCTTCAATGCTCATTTTGCGGCGCACCCCATCAGTATCTTCCACTGATGGCTTTAATAAGGGGCACGATCTGGCAACCCCGCCTAGTATCCCTTGCTTGATACCAGCCCATATGTCCAGTGTCCTTGACAAAGACTGTCAGTAGGCACTCAAGACCAATCTTCCAGCTCCAGTGCCATATCAGGATTACTCAGGCTATTCGCTGACTGCCTCTTCTTGTTTGTTGCATCCCTCCCCAACCTGAGGTATCAAGTTTGGCAAGTATCAATATTTCCAACTCTCTTCCCCCTGTCACGTTTAAAAAGGATCAGCCTCCACATTATGAACTTGGCTTCTAGTAGGTATAGTTCTTGCTAGCATCTGATCTCACATAAAGTTCAATGATTTGTTCTCTCCTACTGCAATCCATTCTCCCTCCCCTAAGAGGCAACATAGGCGGAATCATCCTTAAGTCGAGGATAAAAATAAAAAATAAAAATTATAAGAGTGTATTTTTCTCTGTACTTTAATATAATATCTTTAAATATTTTTATCAATCTTTTATATTTTCTTCTTTTTTTCTATGGGACTTACCTTTTCTTGGTTCAGAAGTCCATCTTTTTATTTTATTCCCCCAAACTGGTTCCTAGGTATACTTAGACCTACCAGTTTTCTATGATTCAGAGGCCCTAATTTTTAAGACTTTACCATCTAGTTTGGTTCAGCAATACTTTTTTGGACTTAACCAATCATCAGTACATAAACAACTTAATGGTTCAGCGGCCCTTTGGAAACTCTTTTTTCATTATTTTATATCTCATGATCCATTGCTTTAAATGCTTTGCATGGACATGATTTACTATACTTCCACCCAAGAGTTTCTTGATGGAGTAGGCGTCCATCACTATCTTGGCAATAATCTCAAATGGACCCAACCACAATGCATCCAAATTGTCTCTTCTCCCAAAACCATGCATATCACATAGACAACTCTTTCACCTATTTAATATTTCTGATACTGCCAGTTGTTCTTTAAATTTTAAATTTTAAATTTTATTTAAGGTGGGCCGACCTGGGGATGGTACCGCACCAATTAGGGAAGTGAAGAAAATGGGAAAGGAGGGTAAAACCTGAAAAATCTCCATGCGCGGCGTATGATAGGCCAGGAACTCCATGGACCGCCTTTGCTATTTTCTATCTCGGTTTGGGGCATTGGCGCGCAAAACCAACACAGTCAAAATCATCCCCTACCCAAAGTCCATTACTGGGATCAAACTTGGGAGGCAGTGGTAGAGAGTCCATACTCTACCACTGGGGTATCCTCCCTACTTCCAGTTGTTCTTATCCTCCATCATTTTCACTTAAATCCCTTTCTTTAAAGTTGTATCAAATGCTTGCAATTGCATTTTAATCAATATATGTCAATCAGGTCAGGTACTTCTTGACACTCATCCCCAATGTTGGTTCCACCATTAGTATAAATTTGGTGGCAACGAGGCCTTCATACCATATAGCAATTCAAGCAGCGGTTTGTTGCCTTATGATGGCTAAGATTGTAGGTGAATGTCACTGAACTAAGGTATGTTCCCCACGTGGAAGTTCTCCATGTAACCAACTTCCTCAGCATTGTGGCCAGCATCCCATTGACTCGTTCTACCAGTTCATTCATTTATGGCTGATAGAGTACTGAAACGACTCCTTGGATCCCTATTATTTCATTCAATTGTGAAATCACACGAGACATGAAACTTGTTCCATTGTCACTCAGCAGGACCTGAGGGCATCCATGTCAGTATACTACTTGATCTAGGATAAACTTTGCAGTGCTAGTAGCATCTACTTTTGACAGGGCCTTCATCTCAACCCATCTCATCATATGGTTGATTGCAACTATGATATACTTGACTCCCCCTGTGCTCATTGTCAGTGGTCCCATCACATTGATGGACATGTATGCCAAAAAAAAATCCAGGGGCGGACCAGCCAGTATCCAATCATATTTCTATGTGGCTTGTGCAACTGGCACTCCACACAGAAAGCCATATTTTCCGCGACATCATAGTTGATGGACTCCCAGTATTACTGGTGAGTATGGTTGGTCATTTTTCTCAGGCCTCTAAGCCCGAAAACCTTATGAGCAGCTTGGACAATAGCCACTTGTTCTGATGGTCTTGGGAATATAAATCAATTCCTGTTGATCATCTTAAAAACTTGTCCATCCATGGTCTCAGTGTTTTCCATCACTTTTTGAAGCGCACTAAGGATTTCTTGGGGCTCATTCCTGATTCTTCTATTGACTATTCTATGGAATAGCTCATCTTCTTGCTGTTATACCACCTGGACCATAGGTAACTGCAAATAAAACATCCACATTTTAATGAGAAGCCCCAGATCAGTGGACTATCTAATAATCATAAGCCTGTAGCTTTAGTGCATATTGGGCCAGTTGTCCTTCTGATTCTTGTAAATTATGTAGCCAATGAAGCGAGGAGTGGTCTGTCACCAATTTGAAGTGAATTCTATGGATATACACCTGAAATTGTTACAGGCATAAATAACTGCAAGGCATTCATGCTCAGTCATGGTGTAATTACTCTTGGCAGCTGAGAGTGTCCCGCTCACATACGCTACCAAATGTTCATCCCCAAGTTCATCTACTTGGCTCAACACATCACTGATTGCCATCAATGAAACATCAACTTTTATTATAAATTATTGATCAAAATTAGGATATTTTAGTATTGGAGAATCCATTATATGCTGGCGTAACTAATCAAATGATCTCTGAGCCTCTTCACTCCAAATGAAATTTTTTCAGATCTTCAGCAAATGGAAGTGGGGCTCAGAAATTCTTGTAAAATCCCAAATGAATCTTATAAAGTATCAGCCATTCCAAGGAACAACTGGATATCTTGGACACTCTTTGGCACAGCCATGCTAGTAATCATATCTCATTGGGGTCCAAAAATTATGGACCAATAAAATTGATATTTAATAATTTATATATTTTGGCTATTTTTGTATTTCTTTGCAATGGGACTTTTAAACTAAAATTAGGTTCAGATGTGCTTCTTTTCCCTTCATCCAACCTGGATCCTAGGTATATTCTGACCTACTTTTTCAATGGTACAAAAATATTATTCTATTAAGATTTAGCCATCTATTTGGTTCAGTGGTCCTCTTTTAGGACTTGACCAAAATCTTAGGACTTGGCCATTTTAATGGTTCAGTGTTCCTCTGGGAACATTGTAATTATTTCCTTTTAAGCTTAATATTTCCAGTCTTTTAGTATTGACCTTCTTCACTATATTGCCAGCAGTGCTGTTTCTTCATGTATAGGCAACACTTACTGACTTTAGCAATACTTGTAAATGCTTCCATTAATTAGGCCTTAATCCTGACTTGTCATTCGTCCAACAGGTCCTAATTTCATTTCATATTTCAGCAACTGACGCTTGAGTCTTTGTATCTCTCAAAATTGTTAATTCCTCATTAGTCAACAGTTCTGATTGATTGTTCTTATCATTTTTCTCATAAAAACGATCTTTGGAATATGTTGCCATTCAAAACGTTTGAAGTAAATCCACTAGTGGATCTGGAAATTTTACATTAATCACACCAGATTGATCTAGCCTCGTTAGCTTCATCCAAATTTGTCATAAATTGATGATCCTCGTATCCAGCAATTTCTGCTCATTGATTTAATATTATTGAGTCAAAAGATTCTCTCCACTATTTTGGATCAATCATTTCCTGTTTTGACCTCGTACTCTTCATTAAAGAAGTAATTCAATACTCTGAATTGATTGACTTTCCGTATCAACTCATCCAATGTCTTATTTAAAGTCTCATCTAAACACCTTGCTCCTTGGGACTATTTCAAGTGGACCTAATTTCATCCCAAGTTGGCCTTGCTGATAATATTCATCATAAGTTGATATCTGGTGTAACATGTTTCTTGTAGCACTAGACAGTTCCATATCTAGGCTTCAAGTCTTTTTCCCAAATCTTGAGTATCTTTTTTGGCATTGTTTGACATATAGGGGTCAAATTTATATTTCTTTAAATTTATTGTGGGGAAGGCCAACCATGGGACGGACACTTCCGAATATGACTCAGATGAGACAAAACTTAGTACCAGAAGAGGCACCCCAGAGAAGCGATGCTATATCTTGTTGCCAGCGGGAAAGCCACTTATGGGAAGGGGAGGGAACGTGTGTAGGGGACGTAGCCACTATTGAGCACGTGTGGAGGAAGGGGTCTGATTTGATGAACCAGACTGGGAACCAGGAGGAGACCAGCTGTTGGCGACGCGGTGGGAGATATCCAAACATCCACGCTTGAAAGTGATCCACCAAATGAGACCGGAATCTGTGGACAGCTTCAGGGAAAGTGGGGATGGATCCAGCGATGGCATCCAAGACAATCGTGTGGATAGTCCACATGGCGATTGCAACCTCCAGAGCACGGAGGGAGGGTGGGAGGGGGAGGCCACTGATGAAGCAAACATATCTCTTGACAGACTGAAGGGATGTGTTTGATCCTGGCCTAGCAGACGTTGGAGTTCGCGCCATATTACTTTAGAGGTGGGGCACTTCTCCAGAGGGTAAAAAGCGTTCCATACTGGCCACACATGACACAGGATGAGTGTAAAGCATTAGAGCGCTCAGCTGTATGATACACCCGCCTCAGGCAGCGCCACACATGGGAGCGGACTTGAGGCTGCAACAGAGGATGGTGTGCGTATTTCCAGATAGTCTTTTGGGTCTCAGTGGAATAAGGGATGTCCATCATGTCCAGGTAGTCCACCCTGGATAGGACTTGGGGTCGAATGGGGATCACGCCATCATGGATGGGTAGCCCCTGTACCTCTTGTGTGAACTGAGGAGAGGGGTGGCCTCTTCGGGTTGTATGTCCACTAATATGAATTCTCCACTCTGCGCTTCGCATGGAGAGTAGGATTCGTTTGTAGTGGGTTTTGGTCCCGTGAGGACGTGGCTGATGTGTGTGATGCGAGGTATTTCATCAGGGAGTGGGGGTTTGATGGATTGTTGAGGCCCAAGGCTCGGGAGAAGTTGGAGCGGGCTGCGCGGGACCAGTGTTGGGATGGGAGTGTAGGAGCAGTGACGGCCGCAATCCAGGTGCCCAGGATCTTGGCGGCATGGGCTTTGAAGTCAAGTAGGCCCATGCCACCATGATGATGAGGGCCAAACATGACCTCTAGCCATACTGGTGGAGGGCGGCCTGACCAAAGCCAACCTTGTAGCAAAGCATACAGGGATTTGAAGAAGCTTGGGGAGAAGGGGATGGCGTGAGCTCCGAACCAGACTTTGGATAGGAGCATAGAGTTGGCAAGAACAACCCTACCAGTGAGGGTAGTAGGGTGGGCTCTGAGAGAGGCGATTCTCTTCGTCACGTTGTCCAGTATATGGCACTCCATTACTGCTGACGCGTATCCACCTGCCTCCAACCACACGCCCAGATGACGTACCGGTCCTATGGTAGGTCGTGGCACAAAGGGGAGCACCAGTGGAGCGGTGTGTTTTGAGTTAGTAAGGCGTGGATGTGGGTGAGCAGATGGGCCAGGTTGGGAACTACTTGCTGGGGCCCAGCAGTTCTGAAACTGACCAAGGAGGATGATTTTGGTTTTGGAGGCGTTCAGTGCTGCGTTGCTTACCTGGGAATATTCCTGGATGAGGGCTTCAAGCGCGCGTGCATCTTTGTTATTAAACACCCCCACCACGCAATCATCTGCAAATGCCATCATCTTGACTGGGGTTTGGCCTGGCACATGGACCCCAGTGAGTTGGGCATTCACATTTCGCAGTAGTGGGTCAAGGCTGAAGTTGTATAAGAGTGGGCTCAGGGGGTCCCCTTGTCACAGGCCCCTTTGAGGGCGGACTACTTCCATTAGGAAACCTGGGCCGCGCACTGCCATTGTTGCAGATTCCGTGAGCAGCATCACCCAGTTAATGAAGCGGTGAGGTAGGCGGAATTGATGGAGGCAGGCCCTAAGGTATTCCCAGTTTACTCTATCATAGGCCTTTTGTTGGTCCAAGAATACAAGTGCCCCAGAGGCTGTGGACTGACACACATTAGCCACAGAGTGCACGTTATCCCAAATTGACCTTCTGGGGATGAAACCAAATTGTTCTGGGGAGATGGTGGCAGATGCTACAGTCCCTAAACGGTTAGCCATGATTTTTGTTAAAATTTTGGTGTCTGTGTTTGTTAGAGAAATGGGGCGCCAGTTGGCTTAGTCTAGCCTATCCCCTTTCTTGAAGAGTGTGACCGTAAAGGCCTCATGTCTTCCTGGTAGGAGGCGCATTTCCAACAGGCTTTGGTTGAGTGAGGCTAGCAGCAATGGGGATATATATTTAAAATATTTTTGTAAAACTCATATGGAATGCCATCTGGGCCTGGGCATTTTTGGTTTAGCGCACTGCGAATGGTAGTCCATAATTTGTTTGGAGTAATTAAATTCATTATTTCCGGGTATTGGAAAATGGTGCAGATATGAGCTCTGTCAAGAAATTCCGCCATTTCAGCTGGCTGAATTGGTTTGGCTTGGTATAACTTGGAGTAATATTTTTGCATTTTGATTGCCACTTTGGCCGGTGTGTCCACAATAGAATTATCCGATCTTCGCACCTGTGTGCAGGCCACGCTCTGGCATGGTGCAAAATTTTTTTGAAGAAGTATGCGGTGCACTTGTCACCTTTAGTGATGCGTGTGGCCCTGTATTGGACACAAACCCGATGTTTGTGTTGCCTTTCAAGTGCGTTGAGGTGGGTGGCTGCCTCCGCCCACTTCTGGCCCCATGCAGGGCTATATCCTGAGGCTGGAATGTTGGACTCCAAGTGGGCCAATTCTGCCAGCGCACGCGATATAACCGCTGATGTGTCTCATGAGCATCTGGATGAGAGATGGCGATAGTGGCGGATGGTGTCTTCTTTGAAAGTTGCCCATGTGGAAATGGGGTCCATGCAAAATGGTGCATCAAACAATTTTGCCAAAGTTGCCTCTTCCACCCACATGGAAAATCCTGGCGACACGAGCTCTGAGGGGCAGATTTTGCACCAATGTGGGGCCTTTGCAACTGTGATGGGTAAGTGGTATGTTATCGAGACCAGTCGGTGGTCAGAGAATTCCATTTTCGTTGTTTTGAAGTGGGAGATGTGGGGTTGGAATTTCGTGGCGCTAGAATAAGGTCAATGCGGGTCATGGACCTTAATTGGCCGTTGTGGACGTGGGGACGCGTCATGTTTTTGAGCAGTGGGGCATGTCATGGCAGCGCATCCATTAACCCAAGGGTGGCTTTTAGAACGCGTAGTTCTACATGACCCTGTGGGGCGTGGGGTGAGGGTGGCCACCAGTCCGTTAGTGAGGTTAGCCAACAGTTCATGTCACCAATAAGGAAAGAATTGGGGGTAGTGGGAGGGATTTGACCAACGAGAAAAATTTCTGACGCTCTTGTGCACTGTTTGGGGTGTAAATGTTGACAATTGTGTGTGCAACATCGGCCCATGAGAAGGTGACAACGAGCACTCAGCCATTTAGGAATGTTTCTGAAGATGTAAATTTGAAAAAATTGTTTTTCCAAATTAGCACCCCACAGTGCTTTGACCAAAAGGATAGGGATAGTAGGAGCATTGTTTTCCAAGCTTCCTCGGAACCTCATGGACAGTGGGTTTCCTGGATGGCCAGGATATCCACGGGTAAATTGTTTTGTAAAAACTCAGTATCCTAGCCCAGGATGGGGAGGCCTTGAGTCTGGCAATATTCAGCATCCCTAGAGTGAAGGTTTCCCCCAATGCACCTTAGGTGTGAGGGGTGGGCCCCCGGGCCCACCAGCCTCTTCCAGGTCCCCATGGGCTTTCACAGCAGCGTGGGTATTAGCAGCAACGCTATTGGGGTTTTTGTTAATTTTTGCGGAAAGAGTCACGTTGGCTTTGGCCTTCACTTTTTGTTTTCCCAACGTCAGATGAATTTTTTGCGGTGCGGATAAGTTCGGTGCACCATCGAGTGGGGCAAAAAATTTTTTTTCAGTTGGGATAGGTCCCAAGTCAGTTTTGACCGGGGCTTGGGTGCAGCGATTGGGTGAGATCAAATCTCCCATCAGATCCTCGGATTGAATGGCCCGTTTGGCATGGGCCTCCCAATCTTATTGGGTGATGGATTCCTGAGTTGCTTCTGCCACGAAGGTCTCCATGTCCTCCTGGCGTTGTGAGTGTGTGATGGTGGTGGTGGCCTTGGCCGCTTCCTTGGCCGCAGTCCTACAGGCCTGCTTAGCCTTCTTCCGCTCCTGCGGGGAGATGGGCTTTACCAATAGGTAGCAGCCTTGTGCTCCCCACGGGAAAGCCTCCTTGGTGCTTGCGGTTGGTTTGTAGTGCGCCTCTCCGCTGGCCATGACTGCTGAGGGGTGCTCTTGGAATGTGACGCCCTCTTTGATGGGGCATGTGTGCGCCTTATGGCCAAACGCGTCACAGTGGGTGCAAATGGGGGCGCGCTGTCCACGGTTACCTGGAATGGGTGGGTGGTGTGCCCTGCGATGTCAATAAAGGTGGAGTGTGGGATCTGGGTTAGGTCCTTCATGATCTCCTCGGTTGGGGTCAGAACTGCGATGGCTTTGCTGGTGCACAGGTGTGACATCAGCGTGAAACGTTGCATTTTGAAAGATTGTATTTTGCCATATATGGTGAGACCATCTTTCAGGTGTTGCTCCAAATGTCATGTTTTACCGTAGTAGGCAAAAAGTCAAATGTGAGGAAAATTTGGTTTGATTTTGTCCATCTGGTGCATTTAGTTTTGACGACCCGTTGCCCTTTGGGGAGGTCAACCACTATGCGCACCACTGCAGCCTCATCTGCTGCTATTTTGCTTTTGAAACCTAGGTTAGCCAACCGCGCGACATGGAGTGAGGTGCAACATACACCACAGTCGGGAAAATTTTGTGTACATCTTCACAAAATTTTTCCCATAGGGCCATTTTTTGGATGTCCAGATACACACACGGACTCCAAATTCCACTGACAAAAGTGGCTGGGAATGTGGCGTGTTGATGTACTGGTTGCATCGTGCTTGCCACGTGAGTATCTCTGGGGAAATTGTGACCGCCATTTTTTTAGATTTTTTTCTAATCCGCCAGATTCTCCGGGGCGTTTTTGAATGTTAGAGGCTGCAGGCCTTCCGCCTGCTCCTCTTGCCTTGCTTGCCCAACTGCTCCCAGACATGGGCGCAGACTAATCCCCTCTATGAGTTTATCAAACTAGATTTAGTCTTGAATTGAATGGGTTGCAAAAGTGTTTGCAACGAGAAAGAAAAGTTTGTCATATTTATATTTCTGATTCTTTAATTCTTTGATTTGATTCACTAGTTGCTCCACATCTGAGCTGGTGAACGCAATTGAATGTAATCCACTTCAAGTTCAGTCTTCAATGACATTACTTTCCCTATTAACTCATTGCTGAGATTGGAAACTTCATTATATGACATTGTCTCCTAGTATCTTACTCAAACACACCCCTGTAGTGAGCACCAATTGTTAAAATTTATGGGTTTTGTTAATTGTTTACGACTGATAACCCCTTATTGATTAACTGCATAGGTTTGGTGTTGTGCAATTCTCCGCGTCATCTGATAATAATATATATTCGTTTGATAATAGTATGAAGACTATTATTTGTAGTTGAATAAAGCACTAGTATTGAGTCAACCCTTGACCGGTATTTCTCCTTAAAATACTTAAGATGTCCTCAATAGGGATTCATTCCATTATACCGCCTAACTTGATCCATGCTCAGGTCCTTGTTTACAGCTTCTCTCTGGTGACACATAGTTGGCAGAAATCCCTGATTCAGCTCAGCTTCTCTTCTCTGGATTCACGCTCAAATTATTACTCTTTATCCTAAAGAGTATTCCAATTAGAGCACACAGCAATAATTTCCATGAAGAAGAATAGAACTAATAATGAATAATGGTAAAATGTTCTGTAGTAGGGGGTGGAAGGTGAGTCAGTAGGGCGTACAGCTACCAACCTGAAGGTTGCAGGTTCAATTTCCGCCCTTCGCACATCAATCAGGGTGCCAGCCAAAGGAAGCTATTGGCGGTTAGTAGGTCTAATAACACTAAAACCTTACCCATGATGTAACCAGAAAAATTTGAGTTTCAATCCAAAAGTGAAAAAAACTTCTTTAAACAGAGTTGACCCTGTTCAGGTTTCATGTTGTTTCTTTCATTCAGTAATGCCTGTCCCCTGGTCAGCTTTCCTCGGTTAAATAAAGAAATAAAGTGTTCTGTAGTATCTTTATTTATGTGAATTCATAAAAAATTTATAGTGGGAATTTGGCATATGACCACCAGTTGACACCTCATTGATGAAGTGGCAGCCAATGCTGTTCTATTACCAATCATTGTTTCATCAGCGACAGTCTTCCCCATATTGGTTCTAGGATTCCATCATTGGACATCCTCAAGACCTAATATGGAAAGAGTTGGAAAATGTGTCCCTAAAGTTTCCCTCTCAATCTCAGTGAACCAACCATATTTGGCAAGTGACCTGCTTAGGTAATTGGGCTTGTTACCCATTAAGGCGGTTTGCAAACCAACTCATTGATTTTCTAGTTGCAGATGGCATCACTCTCCTTACAACTTGATACTTAAATTCTCAATCAGTCAGTGATGAAACCTGACCAATCCAAATTGGTACACCTGATTTTTAATCATTGATCAACCATTAAATGCCCCTATTTTGTCAGCAACTCTGCCTGACAAGATCTTAAGCATTCATTTAAATGATCCCCAATTAAACGCACAGGCAAATTACCTAAAATTTCCCATATATTGTTACCCTAAAATCAGGGCAACCAATCTCCAATTCACTTTGCTATAGGGAATTATACTCTACTGACCCCTGGTAATCAAGTCAGCTGGGAATATGGGCGAAAATCCCAACAACTGAGCAATTTCAACTGCTGAGATAGTCCCTGATATGGACCAAGGGACGAACCTTAAGGGATACCCCCTGGGGCACATTGAATTCTGTGCAATGAAGTCATTTCTTGGCCTATATAATAATCTCCACCAGATCACCACTCTGAACCCACATGATCTTCCCCAACATACGCAAGGGAACGCTCACTCAATGAGCTGTATCAACCTCATCCTCACCCCAAAAACCCACTGCTAGAACATCTACAACTTCTCAACCAAAAAGATAAACTTCTCTTACCAATGACTCATTTCAGTGCAACTTTTGCTAACCTGAACTCCTGCACAGGCGTTGAACTTGAGGAATTTGGACACAGAAATTATAAAAATGCCCAAAACATCTGACTGGATTGAATACGAGGCCACAAATCCAAAATTTATAACTCCATTCATATCAGACTCCATCGAAACCTTGGCAAATTTCAAAGTTAAATTAATAAATAAAAATCACCATCTCACCCCACTTAATTACACCACCAACACAGCCACAATCAGGTGCACCCTGGAAGAACTGGACCACCCCAAACTCAACACCCCAAAGTCTGACTACAGTTCCAACTGGAGGCGTAAATAGGCAGAAAAATCCTGCCTAAACGCCCTCATCTTTGAACACCAGCACACAATCGAAGTTTTGAGAAAAGGTAAGTTCATAAAAGAAGGAAAACCCTGCTTGACGTACTTCTTCCACCATTTTCACTCCCATGGCAACAGGCCCACATGCACACAAGTCTAAAAGGTGACGGCACCATGGTAATTAACCCAGCAAAGGTCAAGGTGGAAGTACACCGCTACTACACTTAACTATACCGTGATACCCCAACTGGCCCCAAAAAATTAAAATTTTATACAACCTCTGGAATAAAAAGCACACCATCGGACTATAACCTCCTAAATATAATCACACAGGAGGAGCTCTGGGACACGTTTTGCAGTGCACCACGTAGGAAATGCCCAGGACCTGATGGGATACCCTAAAAATTTTACAAATCATACTTCAAGCAAATCTCCCCATCTTAGCATCAATGAATCAGTGACTGCTGGATACTTTCTCCTATCTGGTGGCTAGGACTCCTATGTCATAACACTGTTTAAAAGGGGCGACAAACTGGACCTGGCCAACTGGCGCCCAATTTCACTCTCTAACACTGATAAAAAACTACTAAAGAAATATTAGCCACCAGATTAGGCACACTAGCCTCCAAAGTCCTTTCACACAATCAGTTTGTGATCATCCAGGGTGTTCAATCTGGACCAATATACACTCCGTCGCCAACATATTCCAGTACAAAGCAACTGGAGCCATAGTATTCCTAGACCAGGAGAAAGCTTATGATTGTGTTGGTTGGCCGTACCTGAAAAAATGCCTAAGCGCCTTTTAAACTTCCACCCAGATTTATAAACTGGGTGATGCTCCTTACAGAGTCCGCATCCATGGCTATATGCGGCCCTGTCTTCCTAAATAACAAGATCACACCACACAGAGGGTTCAAACAAGGGGACTCCCTCAGCCCACTGCTATATAACTCAGTATTAATCCACTCCTTTGCATCGCCAACTCATGCCTCATGGGCATAACTGCACAAGGAATACCAACAGTCAAGATACTAGCCTTTGCGGATAACTGTGTGGCAGATATAGATAACAACAATGATTCTTGACAGATGGAATGCACTAAGGATGAATATTTTATTGCAAGAAACGTGTCGCTTAACAAAAAGAAAATGGAAAAATCCTCCTAGGCATGTACGCTAACAACTGGGCCACAAAACACAAACCTCACAGCCCCCCACAAAGGAGAAACCCACTCATCCTACCCTTCGCATCACCTCCCTTAACCAACCCTGTTTGACACCTTGGGATATGGCTGGAAACAGAGGGGTATGCCAATGAGACAATTGAGAACAATCTACTACAGAGGATGTCTAACCGCGTCACCTCCCTCAAGAGAAAGACCCAGGTCTAACAGGGCGAGTAAGCAGTTGCCAACTCACTCATCCTCCTGATGCTGTGGTTCCCTGCACATGCAATCTCCTTCTCACCTACATTCATATCTACAATCCGCGCACTTATTCAGGGATGGCTGTGGCCTGGGTCCTTGCCACCTGTACGGATGGAAACACTCTTTGGCCCACGCTCTAGCGGAGGCATGTGCCTAATAGACTTTGAGGTCCAAGCCAAATGTATATTGGGCACCTGGATAGAGGAAGTCCTTGCCCCAGACCTCCCGCAACAACACTGGTCTAGAGAAGCAAGTGCCATCTTTGCTTAAGCGCTCAAATCATTCAACCCACACAACCTGTCCAGCCTGCTCATATACCTTGCAAACCGCCCCAATGCAGTGGGACCACATGGAACCCCCACTCAGTTCAAGCGCCTCCTCCGCACTATTCGCCACATATGGTGGAAATTCACTATCACAGTCGCTAGTCAGAGAAGGGGAAGGCCCAGAGACCACTTTACACTAAGGAAACCAGATGATCATTCCCAGAGGGACACACATGACGTGGCCTCATTCATCAACAGAATAAATTACCTGGATGCTTTAGAAATCCCCTACGACCTCACAACACAGCAGGCAATATGGAGGCTAACACATCATACGCTCCTCCAGCAAATGGTAAAAGCTAACACCTGGCATTGCCTCAAAAGAACCTTCAGAAAGGCAGATCGCTCCAACTCTCTTCATGTAGTTTGCGCAGTGTGTGAAGTAAATGGCACCCTGCACCACCGCCTTGAAGAATAATCCCCTCTAGTGTAACGGTCAAGGCGTTTCCTGACTGCCACATTGCTCTAATCTTTTCTAGTGTGATGATCGAGGCCAAGGGATAGGGACACAGTCACCACAGTT
The DNA here is from genome assembly GCA_022478985.1 of Massospora cicadina. Classification (NCBI taxonomy): domain Eukaryota; kingdom Fungi; phylum Entomophthoromycota; class Entomophthoromycetes; order Entomophthorales; family Entomophthoraceae; genus Massospora; species Massospora cicadina. Next base: position 18,452 of record JAKSZP010011176.1, read on the forward strand.
TTTTGTAAATGGCAATCTGATGAATCAGATACATCGAAATCAGATTTAAACAAAAGTCATGAGGTTGGCGAGGAAGAAAATCTTTGTAAATGGCGCTCTAGCCAACCAGATGCCGCCACTTCAGTTGAGGCTGGACAAGCCTCTCAGAAATGGCTATCAGGAGAATTAGAGGCCGCCAAACCCCTTTTAGCAAATACAATATTTGGGAATATGGATGAAGAGAATGGGTTGGGCTTTAAGAACAATTTGAAGCTAAATAAAGTGGAAAAGTTTCCGCAACTATGAGGGTACCCAGTCCTAGTTCTGGAATGGGTCTCAACAAGGAAACTGAGGGTCTAGATCCTTGGGTTATGCCTGTTGTAAAGAAGACACCCGTGGACTCCATGGAAAACAAGACCCGCTCTTCTCCCTAAGCTCAGTATAAAACTGAGCAGATGAAGCTGTGTAAAGCAGTTTTGTCTTCTTTAATATACAATAAAGCTTAATTAAAATCCAGAATTAACTTTGAAGATTGGAAATAATCTTTATTAAGTTTTTAAGGGAAACCGCTCATGGACTACAGCTTAGACTTTGACATGGCCATTGAGTCTTTATATGCGCTTTCTGGAGGATAGACCCTCTTACTTGGCGCCAGCATAGTACTGACTGTGGCACAAACTTTCATAGTGAAGTGCTTCCTGCATAGTCTGATCAGGGACATTTCTTTAACAGGATTATCCTGCCTGTGGGCACTTACCTCAGCACTCTTGCCTTACTGCTTTTGGCATTGTTCAGGGACCCCGTCCATCACATCTAGAGCCATATGGCGGGAAGTTGCGCATCTGTTAAGAGCTTATAATGACCAGGAGCTGTCAATCTCCAGAAGCTTCCTCACACTCCAACTTGAATCTCCAATACTACCCACAATCCACTCCCTGATAGTCGCCATTGCATTGTGGAAAATCCACACCGTAGCATTGGATGCCTTCAAGGGAACTGTGCCAACCATCCGTGAGACAGTCAGCAGATTTCACCTGCACCTACTGGAACACTTCCAAGATTGGCTATATGAATACATGAGGCTGAAGCAACAACAACTCATTAAATCATGGTTACCGACCTGGTTTCTGCATATAGACCTCTTCCTCCACGCCTGCTTCATAATAGGGTAAGCCCCTATGGAGTAAGGCATCCAACCCTTATACCTGGTGGTACCAGATGGCAACAGGGGTAGCTCATCTACTCCGGGGTGCCTAAATCTCGCTATACTTCACCTCCCCTATCCTATTACATATATTGGTATTGTCAGTACATTGGTAAGCTTACCTCAAATAAATAAAACAGTAAAATTTTTGTTTAAGCAAAATTATAAAAGATTGATATAATATACATAAATAAAAGTGTCAAGACTTGTCAATGATATGATTGTGGAATCCTGCCTTTACATAATTTTCATATCAGACCTCAGAACAGTAATTATTAATTACTAAATTAATTTACAAAACTTCAAAATAAAGATTACCTGTCAATGAAATGATTGGTGGAAATCTAGATTTTTATCATCTTTGCACCAGTTTTGGATTATGGATTGGTTTTTAATCAGTTGATTTGATGAATCAAATTAATTTTAATTTAATTTTGAAGCAGTTTCAGCTTGCTTTTTCCAAGTGACTATATATTTAGTTGATCTCATAGATTCAATTGATTTTGGTAAGTGGCTAGTAATTTGTTTAAATTTATAAAGCCCAATAGGTTTAGGGCAAGTTGTAGGTGGTTAATAGATGATTTAATAAGTTTAATAGGTTTTTACTGATGATTAGTGGGATTTAGTTGATTCCATAGGTTTAAATTTGGTTTGGCTGAGTGGTTAGTGGTTTTTGGTTGATATAATAGGTTTAAAAGGTTTTAGCATATTGTTTGTTGCTATGGTTTTTATAAGCTTAATTGGTTTTGGTTTTCAGTTTAATATTTGTTTATACTTTGGGTTTAGTTTTACTTAGCCAAGTGGTCAGCAGTTTTTGGTTGTTTTGATAGATTTAGTTTGTTTTTGGATGCGTACTTTTTTGTCAATTATTAAGTTCAGTATGTTATGACCAAGTGTTTAGTAATTTACTGAATTAATAGTTTCGTTTAGCTTTAACTATGGCTGAGTGTTTTTTTTTGGTTTTAAGTTGATTTGATAAGTCAATAGGGTTTGGCTGAATGGTTGGTAAGATTTGGGTAAACCAATAATGTTGATGGGTTTCCTGAGTGGTTGGTGGTTATATATTATATCTAAAAAATAATCTAAATCATCTGGTATTCTATAAACAGTTTGCTAAAGCACAGGTATCTGGATGCTAGCTTATAATAATAAAAGCAAGTGTGCTTTGTATGCGCGCAATAACCAGCTAAGTCTATGGAATGTAGAACTTAGAAATTTTGGTTATAGGTAAATGGGAGGGGATTCACGTGCACCTCAAAGCCAGATTTTTAAAAAAAGTATAAATAATAAGTTTTATATGTAAGAGGTGAAAACTTTTTATGTTTTAATGGTATTCAGTATAACATTATGGCTGAGCAGTTTTATATCTGGATGATTCAATAGTTTCAATGGTTCAACAAGCATTAAGTGGTTTAAGGCTAATAGTAAGCTTGATGGCTTAGTATGCAGTTATTGGTTGCTAGATTTATTAAGTTGTTTGGTTTTGATAGTTGTTAATGGCGTTATTTTATTGATAAGATTAGTTTAGGTTTACAAATCAGTAGATGATTGGTTGATTTTAGTGTTCATGGGTTTTAGCTAAGCAGTTTGGTAGCTTATCTGTAATATAAAATCCAAAATAATCAATTAAAACATTTGTTTCACAACCTGAGCAATGCCATGTAAAGCCACTACTATTATTTGACTTAAAAGTTCCAGTTGGGTCTAACTATGACTAAGCGGTTGGTGGTTTTTGGTTAATTCTATAGCAATTGGTTTAAGTTAAGTGGTCATTAAAACTTAGTTATGTTAAAAAAATATGGGTTTGACTAAGTGGTTGGTGTTTATCTATAATAAAACCCTAAATAATAATTTAAATTATCTGGTAAGGTATAAAAACTGTAGCAAAGCATGTGTACCAGGATATTGTCTAATTATAAGAGCTAAACTGATCATTTCAAATTATCTATTAATATATAAATCTGAGAAAAGCTGGGTAACTCCAATAATAGCTTCTAAACCACATAAGCTTGGAATTAAAATTAAATGGAGGAACTTTTAGTTCATAGGTAGCAACAAAAAACTTTTATAATGCAACATACTTCTTATATAGTATCAGTTTTGATTGTGTATTAAACGTCTATTATAAACAATTCAAATTTAAATTTTACAAAAAATATTATTTGCACCAATTTAAAAAATTTTTATCTCAGCGTAATAGTTCTCTTGACTGTATCCAAAGTTCAAAAATGGACTCAAAGCTGGAAATTAAATGAGAGTTCAATGAAGATGAAAGTTGGGGAAAAAGATTACTTTTTGAGTTAAAAAGTATTAATATATAGAATGTGTGGGCATATGGTGCCTTGGGGACCTCCATGGCCCTGAATGATCGGTATCTTTCACAGTCTTTTGGATTGATGTCCTAATCAATGTATTCATTCTGCATTGTCCTCATGACCGCAATGGTGGGGGATGCACCTCTCAAGGTTCAGGAAGTTGTAGTGAAATTCCTGAAAAAATCTCCATTAATTTTATTGCAGATGATGCTTTCTGATTGAAGCTCACTTTAGTGCCTTCAGGGAAGATGTTGTTTTGAGGTCTTGAGAGTCAATTATCAAGGCTTGATTCAGGAGTAGGGGACAACTCTCTTACCATCTCAAATCCTGACAGCGCCCCCTCAAGATCATGTCAGATGGAGGTATAGGGCCATAGGAATTGGCCATATATTTGGTTCACCACTGTCCCATGATTGACTTCAGCAATGGAGTACTTCAAGTTCCACTTATGCATTATCTTAAAAGGTCAGGACCAAAGAACGTCAAACAAGTTCTGTTAACCTCTGGGTATGGTGATAGAAGATAATGAGGTAATCTAATTTAAATGGGTAAGGAGGGTCATCTGCCATTAAGTCAGATGTCTCCACTTCTGCAGTATGACAATGCCTTGCATAACTAGGGCTTGAAGCTGGACAACTTAGACAGCTAAGACCCTCATGGTTAAAAAGAGTTTTATCATGGAGGTATTGGGCTTGTGCTGAATGCTTTTTAATAATGAGGGAGTACATATATATAGAGCTTCAAAGCGGGACATCTTAGTAATTCTATTGTAGCTTATTTGGTAAGCAAGTGAGGCGCTGGGTAAGTAATGGTTCCAGCAAATAGGGTTAGAGGCGGACATATTCCACTAGATAGAGATGAGGGTTCCATTAGCGTGTTCCACTTCTCATTGGTCAAAATTTTTCAAGAGGCGGTGAAACTTTGGCTATTTTTCAAAAAGAGAAGTTAATCCTTGGACTAAGTAAGGTGAAATTTACCCAATTGTCCAAATGTAAAGTTTGTGGGCACCAATGCTGGGTGAAAAAATTTGAATAAGGAAGAGGGTGGTAGCTTTAACCATGGCAGTGGGAACAGAAATTTCTTTGACCCATTTGGTCAAATGGTCCATGGCTAATATGATATATCTATGGCCATGCAACCCGGTGGGTAAAGGGCCCACTACTTCTATGTTAATGAAATTAAAGGGGTGACGTAGCCATGACTGAGTGCTGATATTTGAGGATGTCTTAATCTTAGAATTGACATGTCATACAACCCTTGAACTTCATGGATGGTCTCAACCATATGATCCCAATAGCAAGTTTCTTTAGCCATTCATGGGTTTATTCACAGACCCCTGCCCCACGGTTGTGTTTCTATAAGATTGCATCAGTTTAGATTTAAGTGCAGATATAAGAGAGCCATTTCATATAACTTATACAGCATTTTTCATTTATTTTAATCTTCTCAGGTATTTTTTGGGAGCTTGGTTTAGATCTCAGGAGTCTACAACTCCCAACCTTTAGGCCAGCCAATTAGATCATACAGTCAGCCTTCTTTGGGAGTCATAGCAGTGTGTACTGAAATTCCTAGAGACATCTTCATTATGATGAATTAATCCTGCTTAATTGACATATTAAAATTATTTTACTTCACCCTTAGTGCAAATCTGGCTAACCAGACATCTGAGTCTTTCCTCTGATGAAGCCCTTGGAGCGAGGAAAGATCATTAAATATTGATGAAATGGATGCATTATAGGTAGGGCCAGAAATTCTTGATCACTGTTAAAGCAGCCAAGCACTCATTCTTGGTAACGCTAAAATTTGATCATTTTGCTCAAGGTTTTGCTGAAGTAAGCCATAAGATGATCACTTGATCCTTATTATGCTGAGCTAAGGTGGCCCTAACTGTGACATCACTAGCATCCATGAATAGCAAAAGTGGTTGATCAAAGCAAGGATAAACTAAATTTGTTTGGTACAAAGAGCAGTCCACAACACATCAAACGCCTGTTATGTTCAGGCCGCCACCTGAAAAGCACATATATCTATATAGGAGGTAGACCAGGGGCTCAGCTAAGTCAGCAAACTGAAGAATGAACTGATAATAATAGACCACCATACCCAGAATTATTTAAATATCCCTAAGGCTCTGAGGGCTCAAATTATCATAATGACGTCAACTTTATCTGGGATGGGCTAGATGTCATCTTTTAATATTTTGTTTCTGAGAAACTCCTTTTTGATTTAAAAAGGCACTTTGAAGCCTAAATCTTTTTTGAATCCTTTCTAAGACTTTTAATATTTTTTGGAGGTGTTCCACATGACAGTTGAAGGTTTTCAAGAAGACAGTGATTACATCGAGACACACAAGAACCATTAGGGGGCATCTATAGCTCTTCTGTTCCCAACGTGGTAGTGCACGGTGCACAGACCCAACGCCAGGTAACTAGTTGCTAGAATAAATGTTACTAAAGCCCAGCAGAGAGTGCTGGAGCAATAATAACTTAAGTAAGGGAGAGCGATTATTAGAGGAAGTAACAAACCACAAATGACGTGGTGCACAAAGTTGGAAGGGATAGGCGTCCTAGGTTAGAGAGAACCTGGTTGGCCCAACGGTGCACAAGGAGATAATTTAATTTTATTTAAAATGGAAAGGTTAATGTAGCACAAGACCTCCATGAAGAGGTCCACGCACAGGATCGTCCAAGAGATCATAAATCAAATGGTGTACTAAACAAGGGATTTTATTTTAGGGAGAAGTCAACCAACAAGGAAGTTTGGTCTCAACATGGAAAATTTTAGGAGATTCAGCAAAACAATCAATTGAGAGAAGTGGGTCTAAGCCAAGGTGTGCAATAGGCGCACGCTTCCATTAGGCAAAATGCTATATTGAGTAATTGACCAAACTTAAGTGATTGATTGTAAAAAACGGCTGACCCAAGCTGGATAATGTGAAAACTGAATAGGTTTTGAAACCCTGCTTACCCAAAAACCGAAGCAAACCGTTTTCCGTTGTAATAAATATAGTTCATTTTAATTCCTCTACTCTCATACAGGGCTGAACTTCGCTTGCTTCCATAGGACCAACTTGGGAATCTTTATCCTTAACCCAGTGTTGGTCTATGGTATGCTTGAGGTCAAGGAGGCCTGCCAACTTCACATCTATGGCCTCCCTGCAAGCATCCTTGTCTCTAACGTTGGTCACAAGGATTATGTCATTTTTCAACCATGACAAGGACACAGGAAAGTTTCAAGGCTTTAATGTCACATTTATAGCACGTTGAAAGATGGCGGGCGCATACAAAGGCCTTGGGGCATCCTTGTTGGTTCTTAGACCCTCATTGGCTTTAAGCGCACATTTGGCTCAATCTTCAAGGATAAGATCTACTTTCTGTATCTGATAGAGAGATCCATAGTGGAAAAATATTATGACCCAGCAATAAAGTAAAGAGAGTCATTGATATGGGGAAAGGGTTCTGTCCTTCTTGGTAATAAAGTTAAGCCATTGATAGTCCATCACCATACGATGGCTGCCATCTTTCTTCCAAACTAGCAAGAGGGGGATGTCTAAGGACTACTCAAGGCACCAGTAGCCTGGCTTCAAGTAGTTGCTTGATCTAAACAGTCTTCTGAGCACTTTACCTTACTTTTATGGTAGGGATGAGTTTAAATATGGGGAGCATTCTAGTCTTAACGTGATGTAAACGTCAATAAATATCCCAAAATCTGAGGTAGAAGTTGAAAAAAGTCTGAGTATTCTTCCTGTAATTTCTTAACTTGGCCCTGTTGTTCACAGATGAGCTCTAGTCCAATGGAGGTGTCAACTAGAGCCACAAATGGTGGTGTTTATAACCAAAAATCTTTTAGACTTACAAAGCTACGAAAATCAATGATGGCTTCTACAGGAAGAAGGTGAATATAATGGCTGGAGTATTAGGCCACACTATCCTAGGTTTATCATTGAGGTTAGCCAGCAACACTGATATGGATCCAGCAATGACGGGGCTTAAAATTCCTGAGCAGGTTAGGATCTTCTTGACAGATGGGTTCAGGCCTCATATTTCCACCAGGTGTCCAGAGGGATGTTGATATGAACCTGAGTGTCACAATAACTTAGAACTTTGGTGGTATAGTTGTCATCTTAGGCAGATAAATTGGCATGCCTTCTTGTCATCTACTGAAGGAGGGGTTGTCTGTACAGGAGAAACCCTTGATTGAACACAATCCAGTTGATTTGAATTTCAATCTCCATTAGGTAAGCTTGAGCTTTGACCTCCGTTTTGGCACCACAGGACTTTTGAAAACCTGTAAGAACCAATGTCACAGCAAGTTTAAGAATCCTTTATCATTGTGAATGGATTTAATTAGTCCCAGAGAAAATGAGTCCCTAGGAGAAGGTCATAGCTCAATTTGTCCAATGCAATGGTGGAGTATTCGCAGAAAACTTCCCAAGGTGAATGGGCAGATATTTTTAGGCCACAATGGAGAAAGTGCATTGTGGCCCAGCCATGCCATATTCTACATAGTGTGGCAAGTCTGGAGCAATTTTTATGCACTTCATTATTCTAGATGAAATGCAATTACATAGGAATTACTTTCAAAAGCGGAGTGGAAGAGGATTTTATTGAAAATGGCGATTAATGTAACAAACTCCAGAAAACTGTGGGGGTAGAGTGAGAAAACTATGAGATTCATTAGGAGAAGAGTAAGCAGTATCAAGTTCTTTAATATCAATAGATATTAAAGCTTTTTCTTATGATATGATAACATCAGACTTAGAAATCATAAATTGTTCTAAGGCGATACAGGGATGTCATCATGAAGTGCTCATACTTCATGATGAAGGCCTTACCACTTCCTCAACAGGTCTTTTCCAACATGCATTGAAACTCTGATGGAACCTAGTGCAGTAGGAGCATAGAGGTCCGGGGTCCTTTTGGCTCTCAATGATGTGTACCTGAAGGCAGCTTGAGAAAATAGATATGGTAGACTTGGAGTTCAAGGTAGATGCAGGGATATCATTAAGCGCTTAGGTTTAATTTTCAAAATGCAAGTGAATCTGTTCTCTGTATGATCATTTGCATTAAGACCTCAGGATAAGATCCCAATGTGGAGATGGCTGAAATTATGGCGTCGTACAAGGTAATGTGATTAGTGGTTACCAAGGGTTGTTCTTGGACATAAAATAGGTCAGTGAACTCCAAAGGACTTTCTACTTTTTCAGACAAATGTCCATGAATACTTGCTTATGATTGGCTGAGGTTTTCTTGCTTCCAAATTACTGGACTAGGGCGATACAGACCTGTTTCCAGGTGTTGCATTTCTTCAAACGGGGAGTCTATCTCCTGGACGGTGCTATTTAGACAGCAGTGGATGTGCTTCACCTTCTGTCAGATGATGAATATTTTATTGAGATCTCATAAGTGTACAGTAAGGAGGCAATGCTTTCCTGACCAGGGAAATATTTCTCCTTGAAAAAAATACTTGAAGTTAGTCACAATAGGTTTGGAAAGGGTGTTGACACCAGGAACCAGTGCAATCTCAGAAATCTTGGTTTCAGAATAGTTATGAGGGGCCTGTTGATCCAGTCGTCATCTTAACCATCCAGGTACTCTTGAATGACATCTCAATCTCAGTTTAGAGAGCTAATGGAAGCTTTATTAGTAACACATCTTTCATTTTTTTGCACTAGGTGGTCCCAAGCTAATGGGCTGATACACTGATTTTTATTTAATCAGCATGAGCTCCTAAGAGCTTGAGGCGAAGACAGGGGTAAGAGAAGGTATTGATAAAGGATGAGGGAAAGTTTTTCCAGAGCAAGTGTCCACTCAAACTGTCCGATTTGCCCATGGTGACATAGTAAATTCTCTTAGGGCCATCTTAAAATTAACCTGAAAGTGGGTAATATGGGAAGCGTTCACAGAATGGAGTCAAAAGTGGCGCAAAGATATTAATTATGAATAGCACATATTAATATGCCAAATGCCAAGACCTTAATGATTGAGAGCAATTGGGAAGTGAGAGGTTGAACATGAAGTCCTGAACAGGATTCCCTACTAAGGTTCTTCTTGCAGGAGTTTGCAGACCTTGTCCCATAAAGGGCTATTAGGGGACAAGTAAAGAAGCGGTGGAGGTGGGTGTCTGTCAGCTCTACACATCGCGGGCAGCTTTTGTACTGGATTTGGGAACCATTTGATCCCCTATCCTGTATGAGAAGTGTAGAACTCGCCACTGTGTATTTGACATTTTTGCTGAAAGAACAGGGTGGGTAACGTCCTTCCAAAGCGCCTTTGTATTCCATTTCACAGTGGGGTAGGAGTGCAAGGAGACGATACCACATTGGGAGTCTGTCCAAAGGGTGGAGGTGGGAGATAAAAATCCTCCCATTGTGGACCAGGATGTGATGCTGGGGCTGTTTCCAGGGCAACTCCTTTTATAAGGGAAGGCGTGGAACACCCATACCCCTACCCTCTTAAGCGCTAGAAAAGCCTGATTACAGTAAAATCTTGATGAGGGTTTTAGGAGTTGGCTTGGGTGGTTTGTTAGCCATTCTCCAACAGATGTTGTAGAGGCCCGTGGGAGCTCTAGCAATGCCTCTAAGCCCTGGCGTAAGGCTGGATCCCACTGGGGCATTGGAACCATATACCAGCAAATGATGGGCTTAGGAACCCCCTAAATATTGAAGTTGCTTGAGACCTAGTATCCAAAATAACTAGGCCTTTTCACTGCTGTGCTAGTATAATGTGGTCAGAGCTATGGGTGGTGGTTGGATCCTCATATCCAGCAGCGAAGTATCAAATAAAACCTCAAGTAGAAACTGTCCATAAAGGAACAGACATGAGCAAGGAAGCATACCTTTAATGGCAGAAATAAGTTCGCCATAAGGGCGCGTCCCTGGGGTAATATGACGGCGGTTCCAACTGGCTACATGCGAGTTTATTGCATCCAGAAAGCGGACCTCATTATCTTTTATTTAGACCCCTTGTGGTGTAATGAGGACACCTAGATGCCTAAAAGTGCTCCCAATAGGTTCCAGACCAAAAGGCGGAGGAAACGATGAGGTACCAACTGCACTATAATTGTTTTAGAAGTGTTAACTTTTGCATTGAACGCTTTGGAGTAGCGATCCAGGGCCTCTATGGCCAGGTCTAGTCCTATTTACATCCAACTGCCATTGCTGTGTCACCAGAAAACACTATGGTGCGGGTGGGGGGTTTCCTGAGAACCTGAATACCCACCAGTCGTTCCTGGAGTTGGGCCAAAAGAGAATCCAAAGCTATGTTGGACAAGATTGGGCTCAGTGGATCTCCTTGACGGAAACCCTGCTCAACCATCCCTGTTGCTGTAAAGCCCATTGGGGCAGTACCATAGTGTGAAGCTGGGCGCAAAGCGCTGATAGCCTTATCTTAGCTTGTTGTGGGATGAGGAGACAGGTTAGGGAGGCGTCAAGATACTTCCAATTCACCCAAACATATGCTTTTTCCATATCATGAAGCGCCACAAAATCATGCGTTTGAGATGAGGTAGCTGACAGGGTTTCCAGAAGCTTATTTTAATTGTTCCAAAGCGATCTCCCTGGGATAAAGCCATTCTGAGATGGGTTGAGGCGTAGTGCTATCCACTTAATCATGCGGCTTTTTAGAAGTTTAGTAAATAGCTTGTAGTCTTTATCTTAATAGTGATACTATTCTCAGTTTTTAAGGTCCTCAAGGCTTGCTTTCTTATGGATAAGGTTCTTAATTTTTCCTTGCAAGTCATTAAGTACATCCCTTCTGTCAAGAGTGTCAAGAAGAGGGGCTAGAGGGCCTTTGTAACTGAGAAGAGATTTACTGGATACACTTTAAATGGTATACCATCTGGGCCTGGGGCCTTCAGGCGTGGAATATGGCGTAGCTTGTCCATTGCTTCTTGCTTTGTGGTTAGTGAAAGAAGTTCAGAACCTGCTGAGAAATTAACTAGTGTTCTGGACCCCTGCAATGAAATTCATAAATTCCGCTGGGTTCACCCAGGAAGCCTTGAAGAGGACTGAATAGTAACGATGAATCTCACTGGTGATTTCCTCCTTGTTTTTGGTCATTGTGGTCCACACCCTAAGGGTTGATATTTAATGATCCTTTGAGCGAGATTTTTGTTTCTGGTAGAAGAAACGGGAGGGGCGTTCCCACTGGGTGTAGTAGCTTGATGATGTGAAGTTTACTGCCCGTTATCCTTGTTCAGTAAGTTCGCTGATATATCTCTTGGGCACTTCCCACGCCTCCAGCCCTATGAGAGGAAGGCGCCAGTTGGCAATTCCTTTCAAGGTGATGTATTCTAGCTTCAGCCCGTCTGTCTTTAGCCTGAGTTGCCATCATTCAAACGTTAGCATAATTGTATGCTACTCTTAACTCCTTGCTTTTTTATCTGCCCATTTTTCTTGCAAAGTTAGCAAATGAGGTAAGTCCAAGTTTTCCAGATCACAAATAGACGCATCTATCTTCTCCTTTGAAAACTGGTTGTTCATGAGCCCTGGAGTAATCCTTGACCAAATCCTCCTTGATGGTCTGGGTATGGTTGTCAGTATCACTGGGAGGGATCTGTGGTCACTTATAGTGCTATCTCAGGTTATGGGAGAGGAAACTCGACTCACCAGCAAGGAGCCCACTAGGGACACATAATCTTTAAAGCAGATATAAATTCTCGACCTGCACTTTTTATCTGAGCCATACTGCTTAGGCCAGATGATGATAGGGGAAGGGCATCTGTAGAATTCAAGAAAACTTGGGGAAATCCTGAAGATGGGCAGTACCTCATCTGTCTTGTGTTGCAGGAATTAATGTGTCCTTCACCCAACTTAATATAGTATTGAAATCACCCATAAGCACTGTGTTGCGTGGAAGTTTTAGTAAAGAAAGTTTCTTCCAAAAGCAGGTCCTGATCCAGAGATCCATTTGGCAGGTATATGCTTTAAACAAAAAAATTAAACTCAGGGGGTAGATAGTTTAGCTAAGATAAGGTGGTTATCAAGGTTTTTGAAAATTGGTGGGTTTTCACCCAAGTGTTGAGGTTAATAAGGCCTACATAGTTTTTCCAACAAGAGTTATTACCAAATTGGACATTCCGTGCTTCTATTTCAGAGGGGGAGACATGAGGCTCCTGGACAGCTGTAAAATCCATGAGTTGACTTGAAGTTTCAGAAAAGGTGGGCACTCTGCTTGTAATCCCGCACTCCAATAGAGTTAATGGACTTCAGGGTCAGGGTGCCCCTTTAGGGCATCATAGCTGACCCACTCCTTATCCTGGGGGGTTATCAGAGCTTAGACCTGCATCCATAAGGACGCTTATTTTAAGACCTTGAGCCTGACTTTTAGCGGCAATCCAGCAGATTGACGTGGAGGAGGAGTGTTTTTCTGAGCTGAAGGGCCTGAGGAGCCAGTAAGACAGCCCAGGACATTACCCCCACTTCTCTGCACGGGATTATTCTGAAGGCGCTTCATGGAATCCTCCAATTTGAGCATCCTCTGAAGTATCAGAGTCCATGTTCACCTCCTTCAATACAGAGAATGAAGTATGAGTTGCAATCCCCTTAGACGGTAAGGGTTGATGACTTTGAGCCTCCACCTCAACTTGGAGTACTCCATACCTGCTCCACTCTCTGAGTATCTTGTGGTACCAAATTAGTTTAGATGCCGCCCCTGTACTAGTTTCCTATGAATTTAGCTTTATATAAAGCAGTTTTGCGCTTATTTTGTGCTGGTGAAGGTCTGGAAACTTAGAAGGGGTGCCAACTGGCAAGGGTTATCAGCACTAAGGGAATAAAGCTGTGCTACTGACTGTGCCTGCTCAACAGCCACCTGAAGGGCAGCAGGGGTTAGATTTTGTACCAGTACCCAATGAGTAGGTTGTGGGATTGATGCTACTGCTGTATGGAAACGTTTCTTACCTGTCACAGAAGCTTGGCTACTGGATGAGAGAGCTTGTTTATGAGCAGTGCAACATTTATATAGACATCCCAAAGCATTACACCATGAGAAGAGCGTTCGTTCCTGGTCAGGATCAATAAAAAAGATTTCTGAACATGATCCAATGACTGACACACGTGGAATAACCACCATGTTACAGGCCACCATAGGGTTGGGGATAAATGATGCTCTAGCAATATGAGCTTGTTGGGTTGGGGCATAGTAGGATGGTGCACAAAGGTCTACTGTTAGAACAGACCCAAATTCCATCAAGCCCTGATGCATGGCAAGCTTTAGGGATTCCGGGTCCACTGTAGTTGGGAGGTTAGAGTAAGTTACCCAAGAACTTTTCACCAAGTTAGATCGCATTCTAGATAAAGAAGAGATCCATGTTGAATCTCTATTTTAGTAGAAGCTGCACGGTCTGCATCTACTGCAGTTGTAGACCCTACATCAATATAGTGGCTTTCACTACTTTATAAATCTGTGGTATCAACTGGAAAAGCTCTTGCTATTGCTTCAAAATAGGTAAAATATTCTTTTGTATAAAAATCACCTGGTTTATGCCCATAGTAGACTCTAACTGCTTGAGCCAGAGTGGACCTAGGTAGTGTATGTCATGAGCAAGATTCTGCCCATCTCTTCCTCATTTCAGCCACAAAAGCATTTTATGAGGGCCAATTGTGGGTGATGCAGGCACCAGGTTTTTCTGCCATGCAAACAATGCATCCTTAACTCGCTTATTTTTTTTATAATCCAAATTAAATTCAAATTTAATTTGGTTGATTCTCTATGGGGCGGAACCCCAGATTGAGGCGCTGACATCCCTTTGGGTTTGCACGCCAGCACCTGCTGGGCCTTCCCATTTGGTACTTAAAATTTCTAGTTTATATGCCCTTACCTGTCTTGGAATTACCTCCTGCCAATTAATTGGCTGATTCCGGTTCATCCTCACACCAAACTATCCCACCAGCCTCCATCTAACCATCAGAAATTGCTGTATGGGACTTTCCCATGGTCTGATTGGCTATATGATTAGTTCCAACTAAGATTTGATTTTGATTCTGATTTTTGATGTATGTACCAGAAAATGATCTGATACTTAATTTTGATTGTGTTTGTACGTGTTGCTTGCCTTCCAAAGCATAAAATGACGGCCAACTGATTTGACACCCAACATCAATTCATTTTGGGCATGTTGGGAGCAACCTGCTCTTTTTTTTTTTTCAATGCTTGATTTCGGCGCGTTGGAGAAGCAGTTGTCTTACAAAGCTACTTAAGCATGTTTCAAACCAATAACAGAATTGATTATGTTGGATGATGCAGCTATTGGTCAGCTTGGTAAAAGTGCTGTAATTTTTCATCTCATCTGACTAGGCCGCAATTGATTACTCCTAGGGTTAAGAGGGACTCTATCTACTTGGAGATTGCATTCATGAGCCACGTTGCATATTTGATCCTGTAAGGCAGCGAGTGATGGTAAAAAATCTTTTTACAGGAGATATTGGGGTCACTGGGAGTAGGCACCGTGGGATCAAAGGACTTTGAGGCTTACGGGGACCTTTGGGACCTTATGGCCCTCCAATCACATAAGTGATATCACAGGATACTAATTTCTGGCAGTGCTGCTGGAGGGTCCACGAAAGGCCCTTAATATGGTTGAGGAGTTGTTTCCAGGTAGCCTCAAGGAGTTGCACATTTTGATGAAGCTGATACTCAAAATAGAACAAACTTCAGTTATTAACTCTGCAAGTAGGTTATGAGCCTAATTGATTAATGACATTTATTAAAGATAACTTCCCAATTTTTATGAATAATGGAGGAGGCTGAATTATAGAAATAGAAAATATTGAGTGCATGGTTTGGGTAAGCCCTAGCTTTTATGATACTTCATGGTGATGTAATCTATATATTTGTAAGAGGTGGTGTATGGGTATGATGGACAAAGCTCACGAGATAGTGTTTGGTGCCCAAAGCCTGATCTCTTGAAGGTAGTAGAGCCAAGGCATAAAAATTGAATTGTGGAAGGCACTAAAGAAGCGCAGAAGAGACTGGAGCAGCCTCTCACAGATTAGATGCCATTTATTATTTTTTAATGGTCTCTTTGAGGTTCTTAAATAGAAGTTGATACTGATCGTTGTCAACAGATGGTGGGGTAAACTGAAAGTTGGCCCAAAAGTCTTGATTTCCATGCTATATAATAGGTACATCATAATGAGGGGTTTGTTTCCAACAATTCAAGCTTCTTGACTGGTCAGCAAGTTGGTTTCTTTGATTGCTATTGTTAAATTTTGATTGTTAACTTAAATTTTAAACCCTTCTGACAACCATCAATGCTGATAGTTTACCCATTGATGAATCCCTTGACCTTTCCCAATTTATTAGCATAATCTGGTATATTAGTTCACCTCAAAAACTGGTTAAATTAAATCGCCATTCTTCCTGATTATCCGTGCTAATAATAGCTAAGAGATAATATTTGATGCTAATTAAGAGGCCTCTTGGGTGCAAAGTGGTCTCACGGCATTAACTTAATTGCGCTTGTTAAATTAGTGCACCAATGTTAATGCACCTACGTCAAAACTTTGAAATTAGATCAATAAGATCGAGTTTATATAAGCACTTGACATGGTCAGGCCATTTAGGGCATGACTAGTGTTCTGAGAGTCCTGTGTTCATCCTTATTTGAATTGTGCCATATTTAGTATTAGTTTATCTTTTTATCCTTATCTTTCTGTCATTTGTTGAATTAAAAGTTAGCCCTAATTGTAAAGGTTTAGGACAACCTGATCTAATTAAGAATCTTTATTGCACCCAAAGTCCTCCCAATCATGAAAGTAAAGTAGCAGTCATTTGGGCTGAAATGACTGATACTTTAGTCAATTTAAGGGTTAATTTGTCTTAGGTATTTTATATATATTATTGCCATGACCAGCAGAGGATAGGCATAATATGAAATAATGCATCTATAAGATGAGTTCAGCTTTTATTTCCCACTACTATCACTATTAGTAACACAATTTGCTGCAAATTATCCAAATTTGACAATCAACCAGGAAAATGAGCAGATTCGTATGCACCAAAACCAGCTGGGCAAAAGTGGCCAGCGAAAAAGGCCCCAAACCTACCCAACCCATCAGAGAAAAAATGCCTCGGCAGTATTTTGGGAAACCCCCCCCCCCCCCCCCAAAAAAAAGGGTGAGCATAGTGCCACACCCAGAGTTTTGCAATTTTTACAAAAAATGGGCGCTTTCACAAAAATTGAACATTCCCAACCATTGTCCTCCCTCAAGCACGGCCTTAGAATTATGGTCAGCGATACCTCCCTTGAGTTGTGGGAAAAAATGGGAGAGGCCTTCTCCATGATTTTCCCAAACACCGTCTCTGTAAATTTTAAAAATTTACATAGAGGATGGGTGGATGTCAGGTTCATGACTGTGGAGGAAGCGGCGGACGCAGCAAAAACCAAATTTTCTGTAAAATTTAACAACAAAGACCGCATTGTCTGCACGGTGTGCACACAATGGAATGAGGCAAATGACCTATTCTTTGTATTCAACTGAATCCTGAGCACCATGCACCATGATATTCTTGAGGATGAGCTCTGCATGGGCTGAAAGTTATGGAAAAAATAAACAATTTGAATTTGAAATTTCCCCTCCTGCCCCACCTATGCACAGGGAAGGCAATAGCCATTATTGAGCCTGACCAGGATGTGGTAGAAAATATCACCCTCATTCCACGCACAGCGACCATCAACATCCCTGATGGCAGCATATCTCGCCCCTTCTGCATCATACCAGAACACACTCCACCCATCTGCGGCTTCTGCTCAGCTCTAGGCCACAAAGACCATGCGTGCCCCATCAAATGCAGGGTGGAAGCACCAGATTGTTGTGAGGATGATAAGGATGAAACGAGCCCAACCCTTGGTAAAATGAAGGATGCAAATTACGCCTTCCATTGGGGTGAAAGAGTCAAAATTACTTTAGTCAAAACCATTATGTGCAAGGATCGTCATTGTGCACAGGCTGCCCATAAGTGGGCCATGAGTTACGCTGAAAAAAGCCCACACCACGATCTCCCCAGACCAGATTCAGTCAGATGCCATGGCAGCGCGGCGAAATAAACTTTCAGATCCACCACATAAAATCCAACAAAATCAAAGCAAATTTTTCAAACACAACCAATCAAACGCCTCCAACCACACTGAAGCAGAACCATCATGCACCACTGTGGATCCTCCTAGCCAATCACACATGGCCATCGACAACATGGTTCATGAGTATGATATGGAAGATCATCCCAGCCAATTACAAAGCAACAATGCTCCCACACAAAACCCAGTTGCCCTGACACCTAGCTTCTGCACATCTAGCCCACAGGTAAGCAGCGGAAAATTTTATGCTGGGGGGCACAACACAATCAACGCCAAGGCCAAACTCCACGGAGTAATATGAGCCCAAAGAAACCAAACAAAACTGACGCTATGACCACCAAGCAATATGCCAAAACCATTCTGGCTGATCGGCCCCAAACTTGTAGTATGACCCGCGCTGCTAGGGAATGGGGTAACCCCAATGGGTCGCCCCAACGTTCCTGATGTGCAGATTACCGCAATCACCATAGGGACGCTCAACATTGTGGGAGCCAAAGCCCCCACATCCTGGGCCAAAAAAATTGCTTTCCTGTGCAATATCCCCATGGACATCTTGGCCATCCAAGAACCCCACTGTCCACCGGGGGAGGAGGAGTCATGGTCAACCATGCTCCTCCTGGCTAAATCCTTTTGGACGTACCACTGCGGGGTGTAATTTGATCCAACTGCAATCCTCTAGTAAATATCTAAAGCACATCCTCCCTCCTGGAGGGATGGCTTCTTATAATGGATTTTGAGTGGAATGGAGAAAATTTTACCATGGCGTGCATATATGCCCCAAATAATCCAAACGATCACCAGTTTTTTTCTGATATCCTCTCAATCCCTTTCGCCGAGGCAACATTTTTTGTGGGAGATTTCAGTTGCTGGCTTAATCCCATAACTGACCGCTAGCCTAAAACAAAGGCCATACCCCATGGCCATACAGAACTTTGCATACTAAAGGCAACGTTGGGCCTGTATGACACAATATTCAAACAGGCCACCACGATGACCAACATGACGAGGCCCCACTACAATAACAACCAAATGATCTCAATGACCCGGATTGACCTGATGCTCGCCCCTGTAGACTTCCATCACCATGTATCAAATTTCACAACAACAATTATCCCCCTCTCTGACCACCAAATGGTCTCAATACAATAATTATCTGTGGCGAAATACCAAAAGCCACCAACCTGGAATAAAGTTCACCCAAGCACCATCCATCTTCCAGAACTTAAACTTTGGATTGAGAAGGTGATAACAACACAGACAAAAAAACGACCACCCACAGGGAACCCTATTGCCAAATGGAAACTTTCAAGACTAGAATAACCAAGAAAGCCTGTCACTTGAACTCCAGAAAGCTGGTCACGACGTCCATGACAATCAATAAGGCTATTAGACAGCATAAACACTTAGAAAACAACACACCCCGCGAGGGATACAGCCCTCAATGGGGACGCCTGTGGTTCCAAACATCTGAACAGGTCAACATCCCCTTTAGAAAACACCATCACTATATTGAAGTATGGCACAAATCAAAATACATTCTATCCAGCAAAACCCACACGGCCCAATTCTACCACCACTTTAAACTAATCAAAATCTTGGAGACCTGCACACAGGTCCATCGAGCAGATGACACACTGGCGTCCACACCATCTGAAATGTCAGCTGAATTACACCAATTTTACACTGACCTGTACACGGCGGATTTTGCGGCACCTATTGAAATAAAAAATTTTATCATCTGCTAGTATGACAAAATAGCTGATAAACCAGATCCTGCTGAACCCATCACTAGAGAGGAACTATGGGAGGTAATAAAATCAAGTCCACGCCAAAAGTGCCCTGGGCCTGATGGCATCCCATATGAATTTTACAAAAAGTATTTTGATTACATTGCACCAGTACTACTAGCAACTATGAACAAGTGTCTGGAGAACACAGCCCCTCTACCTGGCGGCCAAGATGAATATGTGGTCACACTCTTCAAAAAAGGAGACCAGGCAGACCTAAACAATTGGCGTCCAATTGCTCTTACCAATACCAATACTAAAATACTAACGAAAATCTTATCTAAGCATCTGGGATACATTGCACAAATAGCCCTCTCCCCCCATCAGTTTGGCTTTATCCCCAATCACTCGATTTGGGATAACATTCAAACCATAGTTAACATCTGCCAAGCTAACCCCACAGGCGCTCTTGCTTTCCTGGACCAAAAGTAATCATATGACCGAGTGCACTGGGATTACTTGGAACAATGTCTAAAGGCCTTCAACCTACCATCCCGCTTTATAAACTGGGCGCTCCTCTTAACACGCTCGGCCAGGTTTGCAATCAGAGGCCCAGGTTTCCTAACTGACACCATCACCCCACAAAGGGGCCTCAAACAAGGCGACCCGCTTAGCCCCCTACGTAACAATTTCAGCCTTGACCCTCTCCTCCGCATGGTAAACTCCAAGCTCTCTGTAATCAGGTTGGAGGGACAACTACCAACCAAAATGCTCGCCTTTTCTGATGACTGCGTAGTTGGCGTCTCAGGCAATAGGGATGCCAGAGCAATTGAGCGCATTATTCACCAATATGAATCAGTGAGTAATGCCAAGCTGAACAAACAGAAAACAGAGGTAATTGTTATGGGCAAATTCAGCTCAAATTGGACCCCCCTCCCACAACTGACCAAACTAACCCACCGCACAACCTACCATAAGACAAGGACCTACGCCAATAAAACCACTGCGCTTACCCTTTGCACCCCACCCCGCCACCAACCCAGTCCGTCACCTGGGAATATGGCTTGAGACTGGTGGATATGCACTTGACACCATTGAAATTAAATAAATTGGACAACATCACAAAAAGAATGACAAGTATGCGGAGGAGTAAAGCTAATCTAACTTGAAGAATTGTGTTAGCCAACTCTCTGATCTTGTCAAAGTTATGGTTTGCTGCTCACGCAGTTCCTTTCTCCACCAACTTTACCAACGCAGTCTACAAGCTCCTGCAGAGCTTGCTGTGGTCTGGATACCGCGCACCAGTCAGGCTGGAGACCATGTATGGCCCACAGAAGAAAGGTGGGATGGGGCTGCTCAACTTCACAGAACGAGCAACGCAAATCTTTGGCTCATGGATAGCTATGACAACGTCGCCCAACCCGCTTTCACCCCACTGGGCCAAGGCAGCCCAAACCAACTTTGCAAGGGCACTACATCTGAGGTGCCATTAACCTTACAACACTGATGAAGTACCTAACAACACATCCAACAGCCACAGGATCGCACAACACCAACCGCTACTTCAAAAGCGTCCTGTACACCCTAAGACAAGGGGATTAGTGTTTCTCCTATGCACAACAATCTGAAGACACTAACCCGCCAATAGAGTATATGCGACTCCACAGAGGACAAACGGTGACCAGCGCACCTGCCCCACTACCACCCTTCCCTCTATCCCGGATTAACTATCTAGATTACCAAGATGTCCCATACAACTTGCGCACCCAAAGAAAAGTGTGGGACCTCATCATTTGCCCCCTCTTATCCCCACAAGTGAGCTCCACAGTGTGGCGCTACATGCGTCGTACATTTAGAACAGCTGACCGCACCTTCTCAATGTTCAAATCATGCGCCATCTGCGGCAGAACCAACACGCTGGCCCACCGCCTGGAAGAGTGCCCGCCATCCAAGCTTATCTGGGCCAATATGATTTACTTATTTCAGCAATCACCATAAGCTGAATTCCGACTATCACGCGATATCCTAGCACTCAACACAATCTCACCTATCCCCCAGACGCTAAGGGCTTTAATTGTGAGTATTGCAATATGGTCCATTCACACAATTGCCCTAGATGCTTTCAACGGGATCTTCCACAACATTAACCAAACTATCGTCAGATTCCACAGCCATTTGGTCGACCACTTCCAAGCCTGGATATTTGGATCACTAAAACACAAATGAAAGAAACAGATGGGTAACTGGCTACCAATCTGGTTCCTTCAATGTGACACTGAAAACCTCACAATCTCTATAGGCGGTACACCCTACTAGCCCTTGAGCTGTCAAGTCTCTCAAAAAAATAGTCACCCACAACCCGTGGCTACTAGCCACACCCAAGTGTACCATATATTGTCTTATCTCTCTGGTTCCAATTCTTAGTGTGCTCCCCCTCTTTACTTTCCTTTACCCACATATCAGATGTGTCAGTCCCCTGGTCGGCCATCCTCAAATAAATAAAAAAGACGAGTTCATCCAGGTGATGCCTGAGAGGTATATAATACAAGCGCTTGGATGATTAATAAAACCACATAAAACTATTGGGCATTTAATAACTACTGTGTTATAGTTTGTTTATTGTTCACCATATATTTCTATTTGTTGTTCTTATTTGCTATCTATTATTTATATTAGATAGCTGTATGTGGTTATAGAGCCTAAAGAGAAGTACTCAGTTATATACCTACTTGAAGTAGTTTAATTATCTAGGGGTAATTCCTGTTTTTTGGGTACAATGACATAATTTTTTTTAGCCAGCAGACTTGATAACGGTGTGTTTACTGCAGTTCTTTGGCTTTATTGAGGATTATCAAAGTATCTACTTCCTGATTTCAAGCAGGAGTTTCATTTATAAAGCGATTATATAACCTAGACTTCCTTATTAAGTCGTTCAGCTTGCACCATCAGCTAAAACTTAACAGCTATTATATTTCATTTTTTGTAAAAGACGTTTTCACTTGAACAGCTCAGAACCCCCTGTAGTGAGCACCAATATATTAGAAGAACAAACTCTTGACTGTAGCAGAAGTTTGAAAATGGGATCAAAGCTGTAAACTAGTGGAGTGGTCAATGAAGGCAAAAAAATGAGGCAGAGTATATTATTTATTGAGTTATAAAGCGTCAATAAATATGGGAAGTGTGGGGACATGGTGCCTAGGGGATCTCAATGGCCATGTACAGTCAGGATCTTTTACAGTATCCAAGTAAGACCACCTGGTCAACGCCCTCCTTGTTCTGCATTGACCTCATGGCTGCAATGGTGGGGGTCGAGACTCTTAGATCAGTATTTGGGGGGTGAAATTCCTGAAGGCATCTCCTTCAATTCTTGTTGCATGATGCTTCCTGATAAAAGCTCTCATCAGTGCTTCCAAAGACAGATTTTGTTTGCATAAGCTCAAGAGTCAACTTTCTGAGGCTCAATTTGAGAGTAGGGAACTTGACTCACTTATCATTTCAAATCCTGACAACCTACATACACAAAATTTGGTATGTATATACCTATTATGTTTAGGTTCTCATGTAGGTAAGGGTTTTTTCTTTTGTAATTACAAAAAAGCAAAAACCTGTTAATCTATATATACTATATATAACTTGAATGGTTGGTGAATTTTGTTTGATTCAATATCTTCAGTTGGTTTTGATTGAGTGGTTTATGTTTTTTGGTTGATTTGATAGGGAAATTAACTTTGGCTGAGTGATCAAAGTTTGTGGTTAAATTAATAGGTTCGGTGGGTTTGGCCAAGTGGGTGGTTTTCTTTTATATTATCTATCATCGATTAAAACATCTAACAAGTTATAAACACCCTAGTGAAGCACAGATATCTGGACGCTAGCATTAGATATATTAAAATATCTAGAAAAAAATAAATACTGGTCAGATACTGGACTAATTCTTACAAAATTGAAATGGGACTACCATAGATTTTTCTTTTACATTAAAAAATTTTACAAATTGGTCCAGTAGTTTTGGAGTAATGCGCAAACAAACATAAAAAGTATACAGGTTACATTAAGAGTCTACTTTCTTAAATTCATTTAAAAGGTAAAATGATGAAAAACTCAATCATTATAGCCAATTTTCCCAGCTTTGCTTGAGCTTATAATTTACCAATTAACTATTATTTATTGTCTTATTTTTCATATTGGTAAATGGCCATCAATGAGTTCATAAACTATTAAACCTATCAAATTAACCAAACCACTAACCACCCACCAAAATAAATTGAATCTATCAAATCAACTACATTATCAACAAAAAAGTTTTCCTTTAATTAATATCACTTTCAAATAATTTTATTAAAAGTTTAATTTTACCACCACCATATGGCCACATCAATTTTTCCTGTTAATGCCCTTGGATCCACCGCCTGCTGCTCCAGTGTGGGGTAGCGGTGCTCCACCGCCTAGTATTTTCTGCCCTGCATGCAAATGTGTTCACACAGGTTCAAATAGCCTGCCAATCTCCACCAGCCATTTTATCCCCTCAAGGGACGTACCACTCCACTTTACACACATCCACCAATCTCAATCCCATCCTCTCTCCCTCCCTTGTTCCATGATCTAATTTTTCCTCTGTGTTGACTACAGGTGTTTATTCCCATATGCTGACAAGTCAAATATCAAACTTTACACTGCTGCATTTGCACCAGCTGGCTTTATCAATTTCTTCCCGTTTAAGGACTATTTCATTATTGGCTTCCAGATGGAGGAGGAGGATGCAGCAGCGGTTTTTACTTCCCTTGTTTAAAAAACACTTCCATACCTACTACCCAAACTCACCTCCCTTCAGATAATGGTGGTGTCCTTTTCATCCCTCCCTTTCCACCTCCCACCTCAAGTTTTATATGAACAGTTGATTGTGAGGCTTATAGCTTATGGGACTCAGCCCAACTTTATCTTCACTGTTCCCTATGGTGTATAGCACCTTGCCGCCCCTCATGTCACTGCCACCATAAACCACACCACCCCGCAATAGCCCAACAAATCCTCCCATACTCATATTGCAGCGGCACCTGAGCACTTTTTTGGGCTTGTGTAGATAATGGTCGCCAGTTTTTTCCCCTCTGTTTTGGGTTTTATAATCTCAAAAAATCTTGCCCCTAAGTCACTTCCTCTGATGCAGCTTCTGAGCCCTATCCAGTGAATTCATAATGGGGCATTTTGTTGCCCCCTCTCACTCAACGTTCTTGTTTGATGGGCCATAGTGGGAAATTGACCCCCACCAAATCAACTGCCCACATTAACCCACCCAATTACACCCCCGCCAATCAGCGTCAGGCTTGGACCACCATTCATACCCAAGCAGCCTCTTCAATTAATAATTACATGAATTCATCATCCACTACTATCGTGAACCAAAATCCATGGGACCTATTGGCTGAGGTTGACAAATCTGGTAAATTTTATATTATTAGGAATCTGGTGAACCCCACAATCAGTTTGATTATGGCTGGGCTGAATTTTACAATTCTGATTTTGACAGTATCCTATCCCCTAAACTATTAAGACCTAAACCCAATGCCATCCCCTACCAAATGACCACAATCTAGCCTTAGCTGTGGTGGCCTCAAACCATAGACCAGACTTTTGCAAAGCATTGGTCAATTACTTTTCTCAATTCCATGAAGGGCTGACCACACTCACGTTCCCCATGATTTCCCTGAAGCAGCATAAAGCGAAATCACCAATTTACTTAGTAAAGCTGAAGCCACTGTCGTACATGTGGTGAAACTAAAAGATTTTGACCCATCTGCTAAAATCAACTTCAAGATTATAGCCAATTTTTCCAACTCCCCTATGCCCATATTAAAGATGAACATCACCTAGCGGAATTTGCTGAAGCTGTCTTCCAAGCAGATTTTGAAAAAGAAGACTCAATTTTCACCAGATTTTACCCACACCACGCTGATGCCCCAACGCTTTAGCTCTCCGCTTTTGTTTGTTACTACAACGTTAATTATTCTGCCTTTAAAATATGCTTGAAAAGATCTGCATGACCACTCTCACCTTATGCAATGATGGATTTATGGTTTTCCGCTCCATGTCTAGTTGGAGGTTTTGTTTTGACTTTATTGTTCCATTTATTCAGTTCTTTTGCTCATCAAGTATTGGTAATGTCCATGCCCTGTTTGGCATACCTTAAATAAATTTAAATTTAAATATATTTTTGCCTTGACCTTGATCCAAATACTTATTAAAATGACGCGTTTCTGATCCAAGGTAGTAATTTTAGATTCAAGGGTGATATTTTAGACTTTGAGATGGTCTATCTTTCAGAGCTCTTTAAAATTTACACTATGACATAACTAAATTATCATCCATCGGTCATATGTTTAATATGTAACCATTAAGTAATTACTAGTATGTTTTATCCAATAAGCTGGCTTATATGTAAGATCAACTTAGAAATTTAATAATTTCT